>CABHPP010135684.1:24844-46100 GCA_902168425.1 Peromyscus attwateri
CCCGTGGTATGTGCAGCACAAATAGGACTTTGTGTGTTTTTAGTTTCTATTTTGGGGGGAGGGCACAAGGGTGGGAAGGTGGACCTGAGAGGAATGGGAGGCAAATGTGGTCGTGGTCCATTGTATGAAATTCCCAAATAATCAATACGGCTATTATATTGGGGAAAAAAATAAAATAAAGAAAAAAAGGGATGTGCACCCTCAGCTTGGTGGTGTAGTTATCATAATTACCTGCTGCCATACTTCCCCGCCATGATGGTAGTAGATTCTTATCTCTCTGGAACTGTAAGCTCCAAATAAACCCTTCCTTCTATAAGCTGACTTGGTCATAGTGTTTTCTCACAACAATAGAAAAGTAACTAATACATACCCCAACACAAACACATACAATGTTATATGTAGTAAGAGTTAAGGTTAATTTATGAATATATGAGCTAGTGAAGTCTCAGTAAATGACTTTGAAGTATTAACTGCAGTATACTTAAACTAACCTTCCGTGTTTATTATAACTCAATCTTTACAAGATAGTCCAATTATTTTAAGGGATAATATAGTTATTATTTCAAACTAGCTGGTAGAGATACTTTGATTTTCTTAAAAGTACTGCTTAGATGTTTTGTAGAATACCTGCCACTTGGAATTTGTGTGATATTTAGCTCACGAACTTGAAAATTTAGTTGAAGAAATTCATGAGAGCAAAGTGCATTTTCAACATACTATATCAGGAGAAGATGCCATTAACACACCATAGCTAATGATGATATCTATCAGCATTCATATTTAAGGGATTTCTGTTGGTTTGAACTTCAGAGCCATTTACTTATTTTATCAGTGTGGAATCTGGGGCAATTTAGAAGGCTGCACTCATTGATGAGGGCTGTGTGGAAGGTGCTGAATTATGCAGGAAGGAAGAAGCCCTTAATAATGCTAAGGATGAAATTCAGCTGTGTGGTGGGACTGATCCCTTCCCCCAGACAGGGTCATGGAGCAAGGGGAACCCTGGCCTGCCCCTCCTCCTGTATCTAGCCAATCACCAGTGTCTCTCACTGCTTAAGCCCACTTTGAGGCCAGATTGCAAGAGAGTATAAAAGATATAGTGGCCTGCCAGACAGGACAAAGCAAAGGATAGAAAGACTGCAAGTCTGCCATTCAAAGAGGCTAAAGCTGGTACTGCTCATAAATGAATACTGCAGTTGAAGACAGAAGTGGCTGGAATGGGTCAGAAGTCACTGTGACCCTTGGCATAACTAATATCATTCTCTGCTCCCTATGCCTTTCACATCATTCTGCATGCATGATTTCTTAGTAAGTCATTCTGAAGTTAATCAAAATGTTAAAAGTTATGTTATGCTATTGTATATTAAGTATATTATATTATATGGAGATGGCCTTTTATTTAAAAATCAGTTCACATGATACAGGGAACTTGAGTGTTACAGAAATCCAATATTATTGTCATTTGCAAATGAGGCAAATTCCAAAGAGGCCAAGTAGTCACTCTTAATAACACAGTTTAGCAAAGGTTGAAGTTGGTTTCTTTTAAGCAGCCTTACAGGTTGACTGGCATACAGTGAACTGAAGATATTAATAGCATATGATTTGATAACGTTTGACATGTGTATAGATTAATGGAACAATCACCTTGATAAAGATGAAACATCCCTGTCATCCCCTGAACTTCCCTTGTTTTCATTATCTCTTCCACTTGAGCCCTACCCTGGCCCCTGACACCTTGTTGTTATGGTATTGTAAATTTTTTTTGTATATGAATCCTTTGAACAAATATTTTAAAAATATTCTCTCCAGTCTTTGGCCTCTACATTCTCCTCTTAATAGAAATTTTTAATACATAAATTTTGCTGTTAAGTCCAATTAACCAGTATAATTCTTTATGGCTCATGCTTTTCATATTGTACCTGGGAAAGAATTACCCACAGCAACAATATACTTCCTTATGGGAAGTCATTTCACATATTGTATCTTGTTTTATTTATTTTTATTATTTGTTTATCTACTCAATGTGCTTACAGGCTTGGGGTAGGGGATGTAAATGCCACAGCAAGGAGGTGGGAGCCAGAGGATGACTTGTGAGAATTGGTTTTGCCCATGATAAGTGGTTTCTGGGGATTGAACTTAAGATGTCAGGCCCATTGGAGACAGGAGCCTTTATCTTCTGAGCCATCTCATGGACCCAACTGCTTTATTTTTTAGTTAATTTTTAGATGGCTTGAGGTATAAAGTGATTTATTGTTTTTCATTTTTTGCATATGGATGGCCAGTAGTATATATCACTTCTTGAAAAACTATTATTTCTCTGCTAAACTGACTTTGCTGTTCATTGATGGTTTAATGGCTCTCAAGCTCAGGGTGAGAAATAGAAGCTTCAAAATCTATGATTTATGATGTTTTGATTGAAGGACATGTGACTTCTAAATGATTTACCCATTTCAAATAAGAGCCCCGGCAGCTCCAAGAGTCTTTTTAGACAAAGACCAGAAATCTCTTGTCAACATGTGTTATAGTCATCAACTCTGGGTCATGGTGTCTAAGACACTCATAAGTAACTGTGTTAATTAAAGTGTCTTTTTCCTCTTAAGCACATGGTAGACTTTCATCTGTCAGTCAGAGAGATGCAGGAAGTGCTGTGCCCTCAGCTGAAGAGGCCCCATTATTATATATGGCAAGGAGTCACTGAGCTCATCACTGTCAAAGAAGGTAAAGGAGAAACTAGAAATGTGAGTCTGATACTTGATCTGATCCAAAGTAATTAATGTAATTTTCTATTTAAGTTAAATTTGCTGCTATGACAGTGGGCAGCATTTGGTGTATAAGGAATTGGTCTCAAACTTAAGAGAAAAAAAAATAATTCAGTGAGGAGTAATATTAGAAAATATCTAGCAATGTGCCATGATCATTATTAGTTTGGAGTTAACCTATGTAATATGGTGATTATTAATATGCTGAGGATCTTTGGCTCTATCATATTAACTTTTTATTAGAACTGAGTCATTAGCTGAGTCCTTAGTTATTGGTAATTTATTATCTCTCTCTCCTAGTCTATCTACTTGGTTTATTTGTCTGCTTACTTGGTCGGATTTCTGAGACAGGGTCCAGGACACTCTCAAGCTTGAAGTTTAGGTGAGATGGGCTTGTAGTCCCATTCCTCTTCCCTTTACCTCTCAAGCACTGGGTGTGATTATAGGCATGCACTGCCATTTGAAATCAAGGAAAGGGCCGTTTTAATCTAACCCATATAACCAGAAAATCTTGTTTTAGTGCTTTCAATATGAACAGGGAGGGATGCGTTTTCAGTGTTCTACCTTGCTGCTGCTCCTCTGTTTCTAAGACTATTCTCTTTTTAAAACCAGAGATATATCCTGTCTGGATTGCCTAGGAAACTTCTTCATTGTGAAGTCTACAGGGAGCACAAAGAGTCAAAGCTATCAATTACATAGATGTGTCTTCTCCTTTATTCCATGAAGCATCTGTAGCTGTATTTTCTACAGGGAATAACAATTTTATAATCACAGATGAGGGTTGATTGAAATTTTTATTGAAAAATACCTAACTATTCTTCATTTGGGGAGTAGTTACATCTCCCTTACGGTCAGAAGCCAAGTCTAATTTATCTTTATGTCTCCAGTGCTGAATCTGCTGTCTGACAGATGAGGTTCTTACTCAACATTTATTGGGAAAACAGCACAGGAGTGTTTACATCTCAGCAGATCTGTGAGTTTGGTTCTCTTGATGTCTTAGCCTCCACCGCCTTCTCTCTTTCCCTTCTTTGAATTTTGGTTCATTTTTTGATGATACTGTCAGTTTGGTGTTACTAAAATTGCCATCCTCTTCCTCCTGTCCTACATGTTTCCCCAACCTCTGGGATTATTAGTAAGTGTTCTCTAAAATGTTATCACTTCAAAATTAATACCTAAGTACGGCCACGGAGGATAGAATTTTCTGGTTTCTACTTTTCATTCAGGGAATAGAATTATGTGGTGTGCTTCCCAGGTTGCTGCAGATATTACTGCTCCATTCACTTTTATTGTTTAGTGATATGCTGTAATCCACAGAATGGAGCTCAAGTCACTTGTTGGTTTTTAGTTTTCTTGGGTCTTGCACATCACTGATTCTCTGTCTACATGCTTTCCAGTATCCAGAATGCTGTTCTTCATATTTCTCCTCTTCTATTTTATGTCTTTGTAGCACCATTTATGTTAAAAGTCTTTTTACTACAATTTGATACTTTAAGAAAATAGTGCAACAAATATGTGTTTTTAATCTATCATGACTATTTTTTTAACTGGAAATGCCTATAGATACAGTATCTTTATGCAATATTGGAACTTCTTTCAATCTGATTAAATTATTATATATAATTTTAACATCTGTATCATGTTTTATACTAGAGATATATGATCATTTAATAATTTAAAGTAGTTTCTAGGATTTTAGACTTAAAACAACACTCCTGTAGGACATTTATGTTTCTATAGGAATTTCCCCAGAATAAATCCCTAGAACTGGTGCTGTTTAATCAAATTGTGCATATCTACATCAACACTATTGAAGTTTCTGAAGTATAGCCTCCTGATAGCATATCTACTAACTGTTCCAGAAAGTGTTCTTTACCTCATATACTCATCAAGTATTGGGTATTATGGATTTGAAAAGGTAAATTAGGGACTGGAGCTATGGCTGCTCTTCCAGCAGACTTGGATTCAATTCCTAGCACCTCCATGGCAGCTCTCAACTGTTTATAACATCTGTTTCAGGGGATCTGATGTCCTCTTCTGATCCCTTCTGGCATCAGGTGCACAGACATACATGCCAGCAAAACACCTATACATATTAAACATAAATAAATAAGTAAACAATAAATAAGTAAATCGAATAAACTTATACTTTCATTTACTTTTTAAAGCCAAAATTAGTTCAACACAATTAGTTTCACTATAACATAATTTTAAAGAAGAACTGCCAAAAATACATTACTCTAAACAGGGTATATTGCATTTGAGAAAAGTCTCTACATTTTAATTATTTCTAAGATAAGTTAGGTGACAGATAATATTCTTTGGTTGTATAGATGTACTCTTATTACTTTGTTCTAAAATTTCAATACAGAATTTGTTTTCTCAAGTAGATATTTACTGATTTCCAGGACCAGCCAACAATTCATAATTCTGATTGGATCCTTTTCCTGGCCCATTCACTGTAGAGCAGAATTGTGAAGTTGTTCAGTTGTTCTTGGTGGGAGGTCGTCTGACTGAATTCTCTTGATCAGATCAGTGGAACAATCAGAAAACTGTGTTCACGGAGGAGGCTGAGAGCTGTCCTTGTTTTCATCTAGCAACATCATCAGAGTTAGTTACTATTCCTTTGATGTTTAAAAGTATGGTGATATCCTTCTTAGTGTCTGAAAAATGCTTATAACCAGAGCCAGCTTTTTCCTGCTTCTCACTTATTAGAATCCTAAAGACAGCTAGTAACTGTGAAAGATTACTGACTAACAGGCAGTACGTCCATCATGAGTTATCAACTTTGAGCCTTTGCTCTCCATGAAATTTTAAGTCTTGTTTGCTTCACTTCCTCTTTTTCCTGATCAAGTGAGCAATTTCCATCGTATAAAGATGTTAGGAGCACTCTGCTGGCTCAGTGGAAGTCTGTTGTGCAGTTGATTGCTTCCTGTTTATGATTGCTGAAATACTTGCAGCCAATGCCCTGATTGTGCGTCCTGTTCCTACATTTTCTTTTAGTTTAATTCATTTATTTTATTTTTTCTGTAGTGATGGTTAATTTATATTCTTATTTTTTTCTTTCATTAAATATATTTGTTCCCATCTAATTTATTGTAAAAAGGTGAAAAAGCAAACTTTAAAGTGCCAGGGCGGTAGAGAGTCATTTGAAGATTACCAAGAAGAATGATAAATTGTATTTTCGAAAAAATAGTACAGGTAGCTCTTTGAGAATGATGACAAGGGGGTCAGGTCAAGTGCAGAAGGGCAGACCAAGGACACTAGTAAAGCCCTGCCTGGCTGAGTTCACAGTCATGAAGTTGAAAGAACACAGCATCTAAAAGAGAACAGAGGAAAACAGAAGCCATTCTAGGTTTCTTAAACAAGGAATTTAATGCAGATTATTGTTTACTTGCGTGTTAGAAGGCATGACAAGGCAAACCAGAAACTGTTAAGTAGTAAGAGGAAGCATGAAGCATGGACGCTAGGAAGAGAGAGAGCTGAAGGAAGGAGTGAGGGGCAGAATTCACAAGTTGCAGGAGCTAGCTGGGTGTAGACCCTTGGTAGGTAAGGGCTGTCTGGAGGGGATTAAACATGAAAGGAAATAGGAGCTGTCTGAATGACTGATTATGCCCTCACAGAGAAGATGCAGGTGGTACCGTGAAGCCACTACCCTCCCACCAGGACAGCCCAGGGGAAAGAAGCACTGGAGTTTCTTCACTCTTCCCACCCCTCGGTTATGCTCCAGTGTTTCCCACACCGTAAACCCACCTGGAAGCTAGTTGATGAGAGAGTGTAGTCAGTGTGGTGGGACAGCTGGCCAGGCTAGGGCAGAACAGGATGTAACCCAGTAAAACACACACACACATACACACACACACACACACACACACACACACACACACACACACACACCATACACCTGGAACTAGATGTAAAAATGTTGCACAAAAAATTCAGACAGACAATTCACAGTGGAGCTAGAGAGAAAACTTGCTTCTGGAAGGCAGTAAAAAACCCATTGAGGGCAACCTCAGCTGACTAAGAAGGGCTGATTTGGGTACAAAGAGAGAAGAAAAGTTGATGATAAATATAACTGCCATGAAATGGTGAGGAAGTTTGATTTCAGAATTTTAAAGGGGACTGGGAATTTAAATTCTTAGGTTTTGAGAGAGACTTTAAGTGTGTAATCAATTTATGCATGAAGATACTAGAAAATGATTTTTTAAGAAACATTAAAAATGCATAAATATGCAAAACAAAATTACACACACACACACACACACAAACACACACACACACAAACACACTCACACTTCATGTAACCTAGAAAGGTTTCAAACTTGGAATTTGGCTGAGGATGACCTTGAACTCTGGCTCCTCTTCCCTCTACTTCCCCAGGGCAGGGCTTAAAGGCGTGTACATCTTGCCCGACTTGCAAGTGATTTTCAAGTGATCTGTCTGAGGTCCTTTGTCTAGAGAACTGCCAAGAGCACCTCTATTTCGGTACTGAGCTCTTCTGGTTTCCACACTGCTGTGCAGCCATTGCATAATTAGGGGTTCATTTGTAATATCTTTGTCACTGGAAAAATGCAAACTCACACAGACAATTAATTCCAGCTGTCAAATTTCAGAACGTGATTCCGACTCCCAACCTGTCATGTTGTCAGTAGAAGAATACCTGAGGTTGCCCTGTGGGCTACACATGCATGCACATACACACTTGTGCACCTCCCCACATAAACACAACACAAAAGAGATTTACGACTCCCTAGCAAGTTCCAAGTCTATAGTTGAAGGGAGAGAGAGAGAGAGTGGAGATGGGGGGCTCGGGGTGGGGCAACACAATATGAATACACTATCTCTCATGTAACCATCTTGATCTCTCCTGTTTACCCTACTCCATGTCTTGCTATGCTTGCCATCGTCTCTAACTTGTTAACAAGAACTGTGGTCAGTAGATGGTCTTCTCATTCTTTAGGACACCAAGAGATTCACATTTCTCAACATTTCTGCTTTCTCATTGTCTTCTAGCACAGTGTGATGGGAGGAGTCCTTTCATACTAAGTTTATTTTGATTTTCCACCTTTCTTTCCCACATCTTCTGTGGTTTAAACTCTTCCCACGAGTACCTTCTTGGGATTTTAACATCTCACTAGAAAGAAGAGTGTACATGATTCTTGGATGAAGATGAATGATCATTCATTCATAAGCAAGTGTCTTTCTTTGTTTACTTTAGTGGAGCGAGGCTGTGTGGCATCTCCTCAAAATTTTATCACATTTACAAAATGAAAAAAAGAGTGTCACAGCAGTAGGCATGCAGGATTTAAGATCAACAGTGTTCTGTTTCTGACATCGCTGAACAGAGGAAGAGTGTGGGACTAAGAAACCCAGACAGGCATCGTTTATGTAGGGTCTCTCTTTCTTCAGGTCTCCAGCTGTCTTACTTCAGCATATTTTTTTTTGTTTTTCTAACCTTTTGATTTTTCTTAAGAGTAGTGGTGTCTCAGTTTTAAAATCCAGAATACTCAAGGGTCATGGTAAAAGTGATCTGTCTCTCACACCATGTCAGCCCCCTCACTTTCAGCTTTTTCTTGGTGGTTACGGCTATGTCTCCACATGCTGCTGTTTCTTGATTAGTAAGTTTGAAGTCCGTTGACATCCTGCTGTAATAATAGTGCCCACAATAAAGTTAGAGTAAGTTGGAAATTGTTTGAAAAGTTGTTTGTCATGTAGAAAGAGAAAGCACTGGTCACAGCATAGAAGATTTCAGGTCCCAAAGTAAGAGGGTCACCTTAAAGAAGCTGCAGTGCCCGGATTAAAAAGCACAAAGAAGCCTTTGGGGATCTCTGTGATTGGCTACTATTCACCATTTCTTTTTAAAGGAAGCAGAACCGTTAGTGCTGACTTTTCTATAACTGATTGGCTTCATTTCACCAAATCATGCTGACAAGGAATAAAGCTTAAGTTTTGTGTTTCATTCATGATTAGAGCTAGAGTTTTAGAGGAAATCAGGAAACAAGTCTTGGTTTAATGGCTGTGGGCGGTTACTCTTGGGGGGTATGTCTAAACTGTGGCTTCCATTTTTATTTTCCTTTAACAATAGAGAAAATGCAGATTTCTTACATCATGTTCTATCTTTGCAATAATAAAGTCATCTGTAGTTATGTCAGCTATATTTACAATAGCGGAAAGATGCATATTCATTAAACAGCCCAATCCTCAACACGAGAACATTTCCCTATTGAGAGAACATTCTACTCTTTCAGGGGCTTGCTCTGTTTTGCACTCTCTCATCTTTAGAATGTTTTAGTCCTTAAGCACTTGGTGGCCTCAGGTTTTTATAGGCTAACTTTCTTAATGCCTCTGGTCATTATCCTTTATCACCTCAGTGCCCTGTTTCCATCTTTTTACAAAACTCAAGCATTCCTCATCTGCCTGACCTCTCTTACTGTTTTTATTGGTTTATAATATTTTGTTGACTGGTCTGCAAAATAAACAGAAGAAGCTCATTTCAGGTTAGAATGAGAGGAATAAAATTTTCAGAGTTGGCCATAAGTCAGAACTCTGCTGTGCAGCAAGGATCTTGAAGAGATGAACCTGGACAGGGAGGGGAGAAAGACTGAGTTTGGTGACTGACTGTCATGGCATGGTGGCTTGGATTGTCCATCAGTAAGCTGCTCAGAAGGAGCAGCTTCCCCCTAGTTTCTTCATCTATAATGGTATAGTTCCATAATTCATTTTATGATATATATAAAATTAGAGAACTCATGCTTAAAACGTGAGCCTAAGGGTGGAAAAGAGTCAAAGTTTATTTTTTCCAGTTTTTATTCATTGACAGTTTCATATTTGTATGTGCTGAATTTCCATTGTTTAAACTCCTTCTTTCCCTTTCGTCGTTCTCTTCCTCTCTCATTAAAATGTTTCTTACTTCCAGCACGTTTTCCTGGTGTGTGTGTGTGTGTGTGTGTGTGTGTGTGTGTGTGTGTGTGTGTGTATGCATGTGACTTAGTTTAATTACAGTTGCTTACATGATTGTGAATAGAAGAAGGTTATTTACTGGGACATTGGCAGATTATCTTTGGCTATACCACTGGAGAAAATGATAACCTTCCCCCAGCGACCACTCTTTTCATATGTGATGAATTGTTGGCAGGCCCAGTCCTGTGCTGATAACCACAGTTGCAGCACATGCATGAATGCAACATCTATGTCATTTCTGGATGATGTCTCTTTTCAGCACACTTCCGCACTCTCTGCGTCCTACCCCTCTTCCATGATGTTCCCTGAGCCTAGGAGGGCTGATGTAGACATCCATTTAGGGCAGACCACTCCTCCATCACTTAGTCTTGGTCAGATGTGAATTTCCGCTTTAATCTCCATCTGCTGTATTCCTGATGCTTTCTTGATGAAATCCGAGGACAGCATTAATCTTTGAGTATAAACATGAATATTTGGAAGGCAATTTGGTAACATAGCCTTTCAGTGAAACTATATTGATAGGTTTCTCTGCCCCTCTAGGGCCTGTGACCTCTTCAGCCAAGGTCACTTGGCAAGGTTTAGAGAAACAGGCATGACTTCCTTCTCATGGAGCTGTTACTGGAGAAACCAAGGCAAAAGATTGTACCAGGGACACACAGTTAGTGACAGAAACAGAGAAAGCTAATGAAGAAAGTAAATACATCCCTAAAACTGGAATAAATAGTGAGCCGAGGAAAGAGTACAGAAATCCCTAGGTCATGAAGCCTATGAACCTTTATACAACACTGATATAACACCTGCTCCTCTCATTTGTAGTGAAGGATTTTCCTGGTCATACTGTATTCTCCAGATGAAACTAACATAGGGAAGGGCTTCCAGTCTTCCTCTGAAAATGTCTTCTTTCATGTATTTTTTGCTGCTATTTTAAAGTTTTATTTTTTATTTTGTATGTATGAGTATTTTGTCTACATGTATGTATGTGTGCCATGTGTGTATACTATGCCTGTGGAGGCCAGAAGAGAGCATCAAATTATTCTGGAACTGGAATTACAGATGGTTGTGAATAACCATGTGGGTGCTAGGAACTGAACCTGGGCCCGCTGCAAGAGAAACAAGTCCTGGTAATCATTGAGCAATCTCTCAAGTCCCACAAATGTTAATCTTGGTGTTTCTGTCTCCAATCATGTCTTAGTTAGGGTTTCTACTGCTATGAAAAGACACCATGACCAAGGCAACTCTTGCAAAGGAAAACATTTAATTGGGCTAGCCTATAGTTCAGAGGTTTGATTATCTTCATGACATGTGGCATGCAGACAGGCATGGTGCTGGAAAAGGAACTGAGAGCTCTACATCTTGATCCAGAGGCAAGAAGAAGTGAACTGTGTCTACACTGAGTGCAGCTTGAGCATAGGACACCTCAAAGCCCACTCCTACAGTGACACACTTCCTCTAACAAGGCCATACCTACTCCAACAAAGCCACACCTCCTAACAGTACCATTCCCTATGAACTTGTGGGGGCCAATTACATTCAAACTACCACACATCCCTGTTATCCTGCCAAAGAATGGGCTTCAGGCCGGGCGTTGGTGGCGCATGCCTTTAATCCCAGCACTCGGGAGGCAGAGCCAGGCGGATCTCTGTGAGTTTGAGGCCAGCCTGGGCTACCAAGTGAGCTCCAGGAAAGGCGCAAAACTACACAGAGAAACCCTGTCTCGAAAAACCAAAAAAAAAAAAAAAAAAAAAGGATGGGCTTCAGGTCCAATCATGGTTGGTTACCCCTATAATACTCATGCCACTGTTGTACCAGGGAACATCTTGTCTGGTATGTTGTTATAGCTCTCAGGATTCACAGCTGGCTAAGACTGTTGATGATACTTTTCTTACCTAGCAGACTTATAGCACCTTCTGTCACTATGCAAGATAGCCAGTAGGGAGAAAGCTTACAGCTTAGTTCCTGCTTGATTTTTCTGTTGTGTAATAAAATGTGTGTTGTCTTCAGCAATAGGATCTTCAAGTTCTAGTGGGCGATAAAGACTAGCTGTTTTTGTTGTTTATTTTAGTACTTTATCTTTTCCAGCCATTTCAAGAATATTTTCTTAGAGTAACAGTATAACCTTTCTTAAGTACCTCTCTTTCACTCAGAATACCCATAGAATCTGTCTTCTAAAACTAAACTTTGGTATAGTGTGGTGATATTTTACTTGTGCAGAAATGTGATATTTTATTTGTATGTTAATAAATAAAGTTTGCCTGGAGATCTGAGGTCATAGCCATAAACAGAAGTCAGGCAGTGATGGCACACATCCTTAATCCCAATCACATGACAGGCAGAGTCTCTGTGTGTTCAAGGACACAGCCAAGCATGGTGACATAAGCCTTTAATCCCAGTACCAACCATAGAGACCTGGAGGTCGGTATAGACAGGCAGTGACAAGCAAGTGATGTGGCTGGGCTTAGAGCCAATGAGAAGGCAAAACAGAAAGGCAATAAAGGCACAGGTTAGACAGGAAGAAGCTGGTTCTCTTGGGAAGCTACAGCAGCATGGTAAGCTAAGGTTAGTTGGTGGCTATCACTATTGCTCTGATCTCTATGGCTTGTACCCCTGTATTTAGTTCTGTGTTTCTTATTTAATAAGACTGTTTAGAAATTTGTCTACAATATTGTTCTTTAAGTATAGCGATTGCTCTGGCAGTTAAGACCTGTTTTAGACAATTTTCTGAAAATGCTCCCTTCCTAGGGTCGGGAAGCTCACAACAGAACATTAGGATCCCATTTGCTCATTAGGAGTATAAACTTCCAATACTGTCGCTAATTTTTGCCTTTAAAGGGCATTGCAGTATTGTATCCCAAAGGTAGGAAAAGTAAGGCAGAAGATTCTGAAAAAATGTCCAAATTAAACTTTAGAATGCATTCTATGACTAAGAAACACTTTAATCTTGGACATAATATGAACTTTCAAAATTTAAGCTCAATGAGCCATAAGAAGACTAATCATAAAAGTCTTAACTGTAGCAGCCTTTAATTTATGCAAGCTGTGGCAACACTTAGTAATGCTAACAGATATGATGTTACAACATATCTTTTGAAATGCTAAAACCATTTCAAGTACCTTACAAAATAATTGCACTTGAGTGCTCCCTAGACTTGGAACCAAAACTGGGGTGGTGGTGGTGGGGAAGCAAAATCCCACCTGAATAAAATTTTATCCCTATTTACTGACATGATACAACAATTGTAATTGAAATTGTAACTGAATTGCATTACTTTATATCCGAGGAACAGAAACTCACAGACTTGTTCATGTTAAAACTGAGAGTAATTTGTTCAAAATATCCTGGTGAGAGGAAAATTGCCTTGTGTCTTTGAGGGGTCATAATAGTTTTCAGAGTGTCTACAACAAACCCATTGCAGGACATAACAGATAATTGAAAACAAAAGCAGAATATATTAAATCTGCTGATATAGAGGTTAAAGGGCTGGTATAAAAATATTCGGGTAAGCGGCTCCATCAACATAGAGTCATCCCGTGTGGTCCACCTGACACATTAACACTTGATACGGCATTTTCTTGTGCTTTTCACATAAAGCGTCTACTCTCATAATTTGAATGTATCTTTAGTAAATAGATTTTTTTCTACAATAACCGTTTTTCTGTTAAAGCCATTAACTGTTAGTTAAATAAGCAATTGTATTATGAACAAAGTATATCCAAACTAACCTGAGGAATAAATCATTATCACTGTGTGACCTATGTACATATGTCTTCTCCTATAAATTAAAATAGACAGTATCAACGGCAGCAATTACATAGGCTAATGAAACAACTATCAGATTCATGAATGGTATTAACCTTTTATTTTTCCAAAATCTTAAGAGAAACAAATTTATTTTTCAGCCATTTAAAAAATTCCCCATTTCCATTATTTTTCCTTTTTCTCATTTGTGATCCCTGTTTGGTCACTGGGTTTCATTCATTTTCCACCCTCCTGTTGTTCTCTGGGTGTTTGCTCCTTCCCTTTTTACTTCAGAAGCTTTTTCTAAGCAACAGAAAGGGGGAAACACTTCTAGGGTTATTCCAAGTGGTTCAATCTTAGGACATTCAGCACTAAATAAAAACCAGTGGGAAGATGCCCCTCCTACTCAAGTTTCCTCACCCATACTCCGAGTTTACCTTCCTTGCTGTCCATAAGGATTCATGAGTCAGTTAGTGTCATTTGAGAAAGGAAATTTGACTTCCCAAGTAGAGTCTCTCACCCTGTTTTTTTTTATTATTTGTTTTTGCTGTTTGTTTGTCTTTCTTGTTGATACAAATTGAATGTCATTACTGTGATGTTGTGAGAAGACAAACAGGACACTTTCTGTCCAGACATCTCCGTGATGTCCCATCTATCACAGGAATTTTGCCCCCTTGGCATGGCAGCCACATCACTCCATGGCACCTATCTATGGTTCCTGTTTCCCGTCAGTCCTTCCCACATCCTAGAATTTTCCTCCCAGATGTTACTATTACTTTTTTTCTTGACAGTTTCATTCTTTATATCCTTAAATAGGGGGAGTAAATCATTATCATTGGGAGACCTATATATTTATTGCCTTATCAGATAAAACAGAAATATTTATAATATTAATATTAGTAATACAGGGACTCATAAGAACAACTGTATCAAATTATTGACTAGTATTAAGGCTTCCCCCTGTCCACATATACAATTTCTTAGTAATATCCAAATTTCAGTCCGAGCTCTGTCTTATGATATGAAGTTCCTCACCTCTCCTCAGCCGACTAAAGGATAGCTTTTCCTGAATTTCTGCTTTTTTATAAATACCTTCTTGTTATGACTTTCTGTAATTCCATGCATGCTTGCTCCTACTTTTCACACACACACACACACACACACACACACACACACACACACACACTCACACACGCACGCGTGCGCGCACACACAAGACTGGATTTCAAGCACCTTGAGGGCAAGTCTATATTCAAATTCAGACCTTTTTCACTTCAAAGCCACTGTGTTTGGTGTCTTATTAGTGATGGAAAAAGTGCTACCAAATTGGAGAATTCAAAGATAAGGGCAGATATGTTGTTCGAATGTTACATGGTCTTTAACTAAAAAACCCGGAAGCAGATATTGGGTTAAATGCTGAAAGATCAGAGAGATAAAGGAACAAGCCACAGCCACCACCTCTTACCTCACCAACTCTTCAGCCTAAAAACCCTCAGCTAACCGGGTGGTGGTGGTGGTGGTGGTGGTGGTGGTGGTGGTGGTGGTGGCAGCGGCGGCGGTGGTGGTGCACGCCTTTAATCCCAGCACTCGGGAGGCAGAGCCAGGCGGATCTCTATGAGTTCAAGGCCAGCCTGGTCTACCAAGTGAGTTCCAGGAAAGGCGCAAAGCTACACAGAGAAACCCTGTCTCGAAAAAACCAAAAAAAAAAACCAAAAAAAAAAAACCCAACAACAACAACAACAAAAACCCCTCAGCTGATAGGCCTTTAGCCAAATGAGCTTCCTCAGCTGTAAAGGGAAAAGGCTTTATTTCCTGTCTCCTTATGCTTATATACCTTTTTCTGCCCGGCCATCACTTCCTTGGATTAAAGGTGTGTGTGCTTCCCAAGTGCTGAGATTAAAGGCATGATGACTCCCAAGTATTGGGATTAAAGGTGTGTGCTACCACTGCGTGGCTCTGTTTCTCTCCTAAACTGAATCAATCTTGTGTAGTCCATGATGACTTTGAACTCACAGAGATCCAGACAGATTTCTGCCTCCCAAGTGCTAAGATTAAAGGTGTGTGCCACCATGGCCTGGCCTCTGTATTTAATCTAGTGGCTTGTTCTGTTCTCTGATCTTCAGGCAAAGTTTGTTAGGGTACAGAATATATCGCCACACAGATAGTGAAATGAGAGGTGGGGAGGAAGAGTGTTTGTGTGTGTTGTGTGTGTGTGTGTGTGTGTGTGTGTGTGTATGTGACATTAATTCTGGATGAAAAATGATTTCATGAGGAATACCAGTAGTTAAGCCATAAAGATCAGAGTTTAGAGGAAGTAGATTTCTTTTTTTTTTTTTGGTTTTTTGAGACGGGATTTCTCTGTGTAATTTCACTGGAAGTGGTTAGTTAGCTGGGTTTTGAGTACTAGGCATGCTATCCCTCTTGTAGCATAGGTCTGAAGTCTAATTTGAGAGTTGTTGGTTACTGCAAAGGTGTGAGTGTTGTTACTACAACCTTAGGGTCATCTGGCAAAGATGGTCATTGATAGGCCTGGAAACACATACAAGTAACACTCTATTGACTCAGCACATAATATTTGAGGATATATGTATATACAAGTATATTTGCATACATGCACACACACACACACACACACACACACACACACACACATGCATGCAATAACAATTGATGAGCAAAGAATCTGTGAATTTGAAGGAGAGCAGGGAGGGGTATATGGGAGGATTTGGAAGGAGACAAGTGAAAGAAGAAATATAATTAATATGCAGTCTCAAAAATAAACAAACAAAAAGAAGTAGGTAGAAAGAAGGGGAAAGATAAAGACAGAACCAAGTTAGGCAACTTTTTAAAGGAGGAAAAAATAATATTGTAAAAATTTTAAAACAAAGTTTCTGATTTCACCATTGACTTTTATGAAGAAGAGATCATTTTTTAAAATTTCATGTCTAAGCTGTGGTAAACATTTTTTATTTATTTTATTTTTCTGAGATTAACGTAATTTCTTCCTTCTCTTTTTTCCTCCAAGCCCTTCCATATACCACTCGTTACTCTTTTTCAAAATCATGACCTTAAAAAATACCTAATTGTTGTTATATATGTATATATACTCCTTAATATCATTTTAACAAAGCTGAGAGTAACATGAACTTGAGAAAGTATAAACATGTAGTTTACCAACTTATACTTGCAAGTAGGTCAAGACTACAGTGTGATGTAGGCCCTGTGGGATCTTACCTTGAAGTGAAAAATAAGCATATGGGTAAGTATATTTAATACACCAATGTAAACTGAGGACCAGAAGCTGGTAGAGATGAACATTTTGAATATATAGAAGAAAAGAAGTCTCTGTGATGGAGCTAGGAAATAGTGGGATGAAGGGACAGAATACAGAGCTCAGATGGACTTCTAGATTGGGGCTGGGAAGACTTTTCTCAGGGTCTGGGCTGAGGGAAGAGATACTGGCTGATGGTGTGTGAAGTGTAGACAGAGTAACTTTACAACTCACATTTCTGATTTTTCTCCTGTTAACTGGTTGCAAACCTTTGGAAACAAAAAGCTGCAGGTGATTGCTGTCTGTCCCATTTGCCTTTTGGACTTTGAGATGTCAGGACTGCGCACCATCCTTCCTGAGTGCAACGTATGAATCTATCAATTGAGATTCCTATCAGTGTCAGGCAAGCAATTATGTTTTGCAGCTCATTATACAAAAGCAATTAAGGAGTACTAATGGACTGTGCAGGCATTATCCTTTAATTTTGATAGCTCGTGGTTTTCTAAAATTTCTTATCTAGAAAATGAAATTTTCTCTTGTTGGCAAGAATGTTTGGTTTGACTAGGAAAAGCACTTAAAAGCAAGCTAGCTTTGTGTTTGGTGGCTTTTCTTACTGGGAAACAGCTATACAGAATGAAGTTGGAGATACACATATAACGTTAGGGTCTTAAAAAATCAGTGTTAGTTAGTAGAAATCACATGGTGCGCAGATTAGGAACAACATCTTCCACTCAGCGTAGGGCCATTCAGGAGAGAGGGAATCAGTACCTTGACATCCTCATGGCAGCTCAAATCTGCTTAGGTACTATATAACTCTGGGACAGTTATATTTCAGTTTATCCATATTTGAACGATATAATTCTATATGATTACATGAGCTGTATCCCTCTCTAGTCTTTACTATGTTTAATTCATGAAATCCATGTCTTCACAACCTCAAATGTCTTCAGCTATTAAATATACCCTACTTTAAATATTTGGCAGCTGAATGAAAACATTTTAAGTATTTAATTTTCAAACCCATGATTGATGTGTGTATGTGTGTGTGTGTGTGTGTGTGTGTGTGTGTGTGTTTGTGTGTACATGACACACTTGATAGTGCTTGCATGTGATCCTGTGTACCTGGGAAGCTACTTTAGGGGGAATCACAAGATCAAGATCTGCCTGGACTACAGAGTGAGTTCAAGGCCAACCAGGGCTACAGAGTGAGTTTCAGACCAGCCTGGGAAAGTTAGTAAAACTCTGTTTCAACATATTTTATTTGAAAGGACTGTGGATTTCGAGTAGGCACAAGTCTCCAGTTTCAATGCTAGCACTGAAAAATAAGTAATAAATAAAAATTAACAAAGCAAATACTTTTCCCAACATGTGCTATGTAACACTCATCAAAAGTATGCCTTTGAGATCTTATTTTTAGCAAAATATAAATAGCTACTGATTTCATCATTTCTACTACACACTGAATGTCTTTTATACATCATCTTGTTTGTTTGAACAGGCGCCATCTAATCCCACTATTTTGTCAGTTTAGACTTCTGTGTGTTGACTCTTCTATCCTTTTTTAATGAGGGAATTAGCATAGTTTCTTTTTTTTTTAAATCACAACCTATCACATGGTTGAGCCAAACTGAGAAACTAAATAATTGCTATCTAAATAAAGCATCGATTGAAATGGAACAATAATATTTTTCTTCATAGGAACTAGTTTAGAATGTGATTAATTCAATGTTGTTTAAAAGTGCTAAATGGTCATTAATAAAATGTCTGTTGAATAAATTAACTCAGTGTTGTGAATGCTACACTTACGAGTTTTGAATGTTGCACATAGCTCAGAATTATTTACCTAATTTTTCATCATGCTTTTAAGGTTTTGGGATCCTGGAGTTAGACAAGAGTGTAGATTCATGGATTTGGGTTCTTTTTTTTCCAGGGCAGGATGCTTTTGCATTTGTAAGGTTCTCTGCTAGGCCCACTGCGAGGAAAGGTGGCAGCAGGAGCAGGGAACTATTACGATCCATCCACGTGAGTCTGTTTAATGGGTAACATAATTCATTAAGATATCAATTGAGGAAATACACTCACGAATACAGAAAGGAATAGACAGCTGAAGTTGTCCTTTGATCTGACCAGGAGCGAATCCACCTTGCAGGCAGGAGCAGGGAGAAGGGGCATGTGACCCTCCTCCCTCTCCTTTTAAGAGGTCACATACAAAGGCAGGAAGCACCACCTCCTTTAGTCCCTATAGCCCAAGGTCATGGGTGGAGCAAATACCACTACAGGAAATAGTGAGATCACATCTTCAACAGCAAGCGCAAAGCAGAGCAAAAACTAGAACACTAAGGTTAAGTGTTCGGATGCTTGATTGAGCCTGTAAGTGGCATTTCTCATTCAAATCACCACAAGCAAAAAGAAAAGTCATTAGTGTGTAACTGCTAATTGGATCACTGTCTGGTTTGTGAAATACTTTGCAAATTGCAGGTGTAATGGAAAATGGCAAAGTATGTTTGGACGGGATTCCTTCCTTTCTTTTTCTTCCCACAAAAATACTAAACGGAAAGCTATAACATATACCTAGAGAGGACCTGATGTAGACCCATGCAAGGTCCTATACAAGTTGCTACTGTTTTCTTTTGCTAATTTCCAGGCCCAATTCCCATGGGGTAATGTGACGAGGACCATCTGCACACTTGATGGATGGTGGGCAAGAATACTCTGTGCTTAGGAAACCCAAATATTTAAAACAAAACAAAAAACCCAAAAAAACCTCCAGAAAAGCTGCTGGAACTTTCTCCTGAGGGAGACATTCTCTTTGTGACAGAGTGTGGAAAACACACCCATTCCCATATTGGAGAGCATAAACCATCTAAGTTTTCCAAGTTAGTCACCATATAAACACTCTTGCCAACAGTCCCTGACAGAAGGGCGGTTTTGGAGTATCCATGGAAGACATGCAGAAATACACCACACACGTGGAAAAGTGTCCCTAGCGTTCTGTACTAAGAGTGCTCCTCAACAAGTATTTTTTGCTAAGAATCTTTACAATATTGCAATATTTTGTGAGCTTTAGAGCAGAGTCTTGAAAAGGTTTTCCAATTACAGCCCCTTTCTGCCTGAGAAATTTTCAAACAACTTTGTATATTTCAGAATATAAAAAGCATCAAGCATTCCTTGAAAGTCAATCATAAATTTATTTTGAAACAATGATTTGGCATACATATTATTTTATTATTTGTTAAAGATAAAAGAATATGAGTATTAAAGATATCTGCTTGTTAATTTTTATGTAAGGTATCATATCTTGGCTGATATTAATACTAAAGGATGTGGAGCATCCTCAAGGTGGTTCAGAGTTCACAGACATTTTGATTTTATAATTATCAGTACTAATAATACCACCTCGCATAAATATATAGTACAAAATGCCAGAATTGCGTTTAAGGCCATTTAAGAAATTGTAGGAAAATTGACCTCATTCGAGAGCCCAATTTCATGTAATAATTTCTTAGGAACCTTCAGGCAGCATCTCCAACGTTGACATTTACAATCAGATACCCTAATGCGTTACAGCCTAATGGAACACTAGGTAGATGTCTGCGTGCTGAGGGATGATGGTAGGAAAACGTTGTCTTTGTTTTCTGTAACCACCGTGTTCTGTTTCTTTCTGAACAGAAAACATTGCATGTGGGGTAAATCCACTGCGGTCCGAAGCAGGCAATAGTGTGGACTCGGGGCTGAGGCATTTCAGGCAGGGCTCTTTGCGACTGAGCCAGGACAGGCTCTGCAGAGTACAAAGTGAGCACGGGGCATGCTCAGAAGCAAGGCTGCACTGAAGTTACAGGCAGCCAGAGCGAGTGCTACCAGCAACACCTCAGATTCGTTTTGTGTTGGCTTTTGAATTAATTTTTGTCATTGCACTTTCAGAAACTTTTTACTGTTGCCCCGTTTCTCAGGCCCCTCCATGCAGTTGCTAATGGGGTTACCACACACATTTAAGAAGCTGGCTTGGGAGCATATTTATCAACTTTCTCACTTATACCTTAACTGACCCCACGAAGGAGGTCTTTCTTTTCCTGTTTTACAGATGAGAGGCTTGCGACAGAAAAGTAAGGTCACCTGCACAGACACAGACAATGTGCGCTGTTCTGGGGACATCACCCACACTCTCGTGATTCTACTCCATGTGCATTTCATTACGGGACTCCCCTATGCCACACATTAACACATTTGACTATTGTTTGTCAGATTGATTTGACAACAACGAAGACCCCATGAAAGCATAAATCTAACTTAAAGATTGGCATGCAGAGGTTGAGTACACATAGTAATTCATTCAACTAGTAAATCACACATATACATCCACTCCATTGATTAAATTTATCTTAATGTATATTAGTAAGTGATAAACAAAGGAAAAAGACCTCACATTAAGAACTCAAGCCTCCAGTATCTTTCAGGGTTTTATCAGTTTCATTGCTAGATATGTTACGTGAATGAATTTGATAATTTTTCAGACCAAAACTTGAGTAGAATTTA
>CABHPP010135685.1:0-32008 GCA_902168425.1 Peromyscus attwateri
AAAAAAAAAAAAAAAAAAAAAAAAAAAAAACTGCAATGAAGATATGACCTTTGCTTATACCACCCAGTCCTTCTTGCATCCCACTGGCCAAATAGCTTCCATTCTGCAGGAGGCACAGCTCCCTGGACAGGAGGAAGAGATGTGCTCTTCCACGTGCTGAGGACAACTCTTCTCTTTGCCTCAAATATAACAATAATAATAATAATAATAATAATAATAATAATAATACAATCTGCACTGTCCTATCCTTCAAATAAACCTTATCTCAGTCAATCTAAAAATATACTTACAAAGTAGTGATCTAGTGAGTTAATGGCTCTCTTGCATACTTAACTCAGGATTTGTGCTGGTATTTATTTATTTATTGCCTTTTTCCCATTTTCCACATTCGCGTGGCATGCATGTGTGTGGACGTGTGTAGGAGGAGTACACACGTGTGTATGCCTGTGGAGACCAGAGGCTGATGTGAGGAATCATCCTCCATCACTCTTCCACCTTAGTCACTGAGGCAGGACCTCTCAATCAAACCCAGAGCTCCCCATATGGCTTTTATCCCTAGCGAGCTTGCTCTGGACTTGATTGAGAGGCCCTGTCTCTGCCTTCCGATGCTGGATTACAGGCTACCACACCCATCAGGCTACTATTTGCATTCTGGGGATCCGAACTTCAGACCTCATGCTTGTACAGCAAACACTCAACCACTGAGCCACTCTCCCAAACCCTTCTGCTGATTTTTTTTCCCCCAAAGAAATTCTTTTCCTTCATTGAGCACTTTGAATATATTAACTGGGGAGGAAAATGGGGAAAGATCTGCTTTGCCTGCAGGTGTAGAGCAGAGAAGGAGCTTAGCTGGGATGGGGCTAGGATCCTACCTCAACGAGCCCCAGGAAATAAGGGAGTCCCGAGGAAGGGGAGCCTTCCATTCAGGAGGTAACTCGTGCCACGCCTAGTGAAACTGAACTTCTCTATGGTTGAACTTTATTTTCAGCAAATGCAAGACATGGAGAAAGAAGTGAAGAAGCTCAGAGAGGAACTGAAGAAGAACTGTCCCAATCAGAACACCATCTCCAAGACGCTGCGAGAAAAGAGCAAGGTGCGTGGTTCAGGGAAGCTTAGGTCCATGACCACAGGAGGTGGGGCGCTCCGGGTGCAGCGTCCTGCTCCACCTGCACAGCGCCTCCGTGTGGCAGATGCCCGCATCTGCCGCTGCTCGCGGGTGGGAGGAAGTAACCCTGAGCAGGATGCGCAGAATAAAATGGTTCCGGTTTATCTCAATGAGACTCGCCCCCATCTGCAGATCCTAGTAGGTCTCATGTTGCTTCCTTGTCCTGGGAAATGTGGCATCCATTTCAGTGGGTGGCAGCCACACGGGACTATCTATATTTTAAATAAACTAAAAGCCAATAAAGTAAAATAAAATTCAGGGCTGCGGAGATGCCTCAGTGGGGAAAGCGGCTGCTGTGCAGGCGCGGGGATCTGAGTTTAGATCCCTGGAACCCGTGTAAAAGCCATGTGTGGTGGCACAGATCTGTAATTCCAGCACTGGGGTGGATGGAGATAAGCAGATCCCAGGGACCCGCTAACCAATCTAGAAGAATCGATGAGCTCCAGGTTCAGCGAGAGACTGTAAAAAAAAAAAAAAAAGTGAAGAATGATAAAGCCACTCAGAATCAGCCAAAATCCCATGGCCCCAGAAGGGGCTCATGAGGTCCCACCCCTTGCTAAGAAGCTATTGGCAATTGAGGGCTGCTGGGGGAAAAGAGTCAGTATTCTCAAGGATGCAAGCCCTGAGATGCTGTCCATGCCCCAGTAGCTGGCCCCACAGCCATGCATATATTGGCAGCACTAAATGGACTCAGTGGGTTCTTCAAAAGAGCATATAAAGTTGGGGGGGGGGGGGGAAGAAGAGAGCCTGGAAAGATGGCTCAGTGATTAAGAGCACTGGCTGATCTTGCAGGGGACCTGGCTTCGGTTCCCAGCACCCATATGGTGCTCACAGCCATCTGTAACTCCAGTTCCAAGGGATCTGACATCC
This sequence comes from Peromyscus attwateri, assembly GCA_902168425.1. Taxonomy (NCBI): domain Eukaryota; kingdom Metazoa; phylum Chordata; class Mammalia; order Rodentia; family Cricetidae; genus Peromyscus; species Peromyscus attwateri. The sequence goes on from CABHPP010135685.1 coordinate 2,036, forward strand.
TCTTCTGACTTCTGCAGGCACTAGGCATGCACAGGAAAGGACTCATATACATAAAACAAGAAAAAATAAAAGTGGGGGGGGGATAGGGAAGGGACTGGAGAGAAGGGAGTAAGGGCATGGATCTGATCAAAACATATTATATCCATGTATGAAATTCAAACAATATAAAGAAAATGCGATTGGAAAGAAAAAAAGACACCTCTGTCCTACACACACACACACACACACACACACACACACATACACACACACACACACACACACACACACAAATAAAATTAATATTTTTAAAATGACAGTGACCAGAAGAAACTCTCTGTAAAATTTGCCCAGAAAAAGAATGCATCCAGATAAAAACGGTTCCAAGACAATGAAAATGGAAACATTTGGAAACATGCCGAGCCACTGGCTCAATGAACTTCACTGTGCAAATGATCTTTTCAGTGAAAATGGGCTGACTTTGACTTATCTCGCCATCAAAATCATTGTAGTCATGGTAACAGAACCAAGCTTCTTTTTGGGCCATACATTTTCCTCTAAATGAGGCTTTGGCTGCACCCCACATGTTCTAGGATGCTTTTCATTGTGACTCAGAACCCGGTCTTTTCCAATGCCCACGGTTATTTCTTCTCTGCCATGTGGGGTATTTGGGGTTATTTTCTAATATTTAATATGTGAGGATGTCTTGGCTGCCTTTTGGTTATTGGTTTCTAGATTACATTGTGTACAGAGGTGTGCCCTGGTGATTTTAGCCCTCAGTGTTGACTGAGGTTCTCTTGGTGGTCTGCATGTGCTCTATGCTGGCTTCACATGTGCCCACAAGAAGAACATGCATTCTTCAGAGAACACAGTGTTCTACGTGTATCCTTTAGGTCAGGTTTGACCATTGTGATGGTTGCCTTTAACTGTCAATTTGCCAGCTCCTAGGATCACCAGAGAAGAGAGCCTTTGTTGAGGAATTATCTAAATCTGGCTAGTCTGTAGGGGTTATCTTGATTGTTAATTGGTATGAGAAGAACCAGCCCACTATGGGTGAGATCATTCCCTAGGTTGGTCCCTGAGCTGTATAAAAAGATGCTAGAGAGATTCGGTGCTGGAGAGATGGGTTGAAGGTAAAGAGTGCTTGTTGCTCTTCCAGAGGACCTGGGTTCAATTCCCAGCACCCATATCAGGTGACTCACAACCACCTGTGACTCCAGCTCCAGGAATATCCAACACCTCTGTCCTCCAAGGCACCTATGTGTGCACATACCCCCACCCCCTGCAACACACACACACACACACACACACACACACACACACACTTTTTTTAAACTTTTTTTTTTAAGAGAAACCTAGCTGAGTACCAAGTATCAGTGGACAGCATGCATGCATTCGTTTTGGGGCTGTTTTTTTTTTTTTCCGTTTTTGACTGTGGATATGATGTGGCTAGCAGCTTGTGTTCTTGCCTTGACCTCCCTCCATGACGGACTATAACTTGGACACTTAAGCCAAATAAATCCTCCTTGCCTTATGTTGCTTCAGTCAGGGTATTATTTTAATTTTTAAAATAATTACTTTAAGTGTCTGAGCGTTTTGCCCGCCTATATGTCTGTGTGCACTGTGTGTGTGCAGTACCCAGGGAGTCCAGAAGAGGGACTTGGCCCCTCTGGAACTGGAGTTACAGATGCTTGTGAGCTGTAGGTGCTGGGAGTTGAACCTCAGTCCTCTGGAAAAGCAGCCAGTGCTCTTAACCACTGAGCCATCTCTCCAGTCCCCCGACAAGATACTGCCTTTTAACCCATTGATAAATAATGCAATTGTTGGTACATTGTGCCTTAAACTTACATTTTTGCTCATTATCAGTTGTACCACCTGTTTGTACTATACTTCTTTCACTTTTCTTTCAAACAAACAAACCAACCAAGGTCGCACTATGTAGTCCTAGTTGTCCCAGAATCCAATGTGTAGATCAGGCTGGCCTGGAACTCACGGATAGACACCACCACCGCCGCCGCCACCGCCACCGCCACGGCCTCTGTCTCTCAAGTGCTGGCGTTGAAGGCGTGCACCGTCATACTCAACTCCTCGTTGATAATTTTCACTTGGCATTTTCTCACTTGGCTCTCCGTCCAGTAAGAACAGCACAAAAGCTATTGTGTCTTCCCACAGTTCAATACTGACTGAGTTTTCACTCTTCAGACACCTTTTCACAGTTACTCTAAACATGTGCTTTCAGCTTATCAAAACCCAGAGTCTGTAGGTGATTCCGCCCCAGTCCCGGATGACACAATGGCTACCAACATCAACTCTTTGGTATCACCTGTGACACACAGGCTTACACGCTGTAATCATCACTGCCTACACCTCCCTTCATACGCTGACATCCCAAGTGCTTTTGCACATTCTGTGTTCCCACCCACAGGAGCTGCGCCTTCCCTACATCCTGGGTATCCACCCAGGGTCCTTCTTCTTCTGCCTAAGATACATCCTTAAGGATTTAGGCTCTACTGATGACAGAGTTTCTCAGGGATGTGTGTGTGTGTGTGTGTGTGTGTGTGTGTGTGTGTGTGTGTGCGCTATTTATGCTTTGTGGGGTGTGGGGGGATGTGTGCGCATATTTTACCTTTCTTTCTGGGAACATATTTTGATTGCACTGACTTCTCCATTGACAGTGATTTCCTGTCTAGAGATCTATTGTCTCCCGACTGTACGTCTAACTGTTACATAATTGCTCTTACTGTGTGATGGTTGTTATGTGCTGGGTCTTCCCTTGCCGTTTTGGAGATTCCCTAATGACTCGCAGCTAATGTACAACAACTTTTCCTGGGGTGAGCTCGTTTTTCCTTACTCCATTTGCATTCCTGTGGGTTTCTTGCATCTTAGACTTGATGGCTTTGTCAGTTTTGTTTTTTCATTAAGTTTGGAGCTTGGGCTATGTACTGAACACAGAGAGGAGCTACTAGAGGGCACTGACCCAGGCATTAGCCACACTGGCTTCGTGACTAGTTATGACGGTGGAGACGGAGCTGCATCTGGCATTGCAACAGGCATTCTGTCTTTTCACTTATCCCACTCAGATCTGGGAGCCGTGGTGTCCATGTGACAATGAGGGAGTGAGGGCTGAGGACGCGTCCCAGAGCAGAACAGCTCATGTGAAATCATGCGCTCAGAAAGGGGCAAAAACGAAGCCAGAAGCCTCATTGAGGTGACTCATCACTATGGTACAGCCACTAGCCCTGTGTGACTATTGAAACTGAAATCAAATTCGTTTTAAAATTCAGTCCCTCCACATTCATATTTAAAAATAAAATGTTATTTTTAAATTCCATTGAAAAGCCACATCCTCCACTGAGCTAGGATGCATCCAACGTCCTTAATCACATGTCACTTATAGCCAGACATGGCCAATGGCCAGTGCACCAGGCAGCCCGGGTCATCCAGGCCTCATGGAAGGAAGCTGCCTCAGACACCATGCATCACACCTGGGTGACTCTCAGCAGTATTCTAAAGAATGCACTAGAAGGAACTACACTGGAAGCAAGGAGACCATGAATCTCAGGCCAGAGGTCCCCAGTGCCCAGCCTGAGGCTGTGTACAGGATAGGGACCTGATAAGCCTCTGAGGACTGAATGCACCCCTAAATACTTTCTCTGTACCAGTGATGGAGGAACAGGGCAGGCAGGACACTTGAGGGCCAGGGCGGAGCTGGGCTGGGGCTGAGGCTGGCTCTGGGGCTTTGCGCTGGGGAGCAGGGAGGAGGTCCCTAGGGTGAGCAGTACAGAGCAGGTCCAAGGCCAGGCGTGGAAGTCCAGACTTCTTAGACCTAGGAAGACCTTTGGGGAGTGAGATGAAGACCACAGCTATGAACAGGCTTCTCAAGCAACCTTGGTGTGAGAGGCTCTTCATTGCCCCACGGGGCTCTGAAGAAAGTTCTGAAGGGTTTGGGGTGTATGGTATTTGTGCACCCCTCTCCAGACCCCAATAAGAGGTTTGTGAGGCTGCTTCAGCATACAACCCCTTCCCTTAGAGGAGCCCTCCCCCACCTCCATCTACACTAGAGCCTCATGAAGGGCAAGGGTCAAGTCAGGAAGAGGAAGGAGCTGCCATGGGAGAGGGCAAGAGAGGGTAACGAGGAATAAGTGTGTTCAGAATGAATTGTGTACATGATTGTCCGTGCCATCAGGAAGCCCATTCCGTCTAATTAACATCTCATTTGAAAAAAAGTAGCTGTGTGACTAGAGATGCAGCCGTGTCCCACAAAGGCCAGCAGAGGGCAGCATTGAGCACTCTCAGGCTTACAGAGAGGGAATAAGTATCAGGCTCCTGTCCCCCATCCCTTTTAAATGCCTTCTGCACGTTCCAGCTCTTTCAAAGTGTTGCTTTGGCTGACAAAGTGGTCCCCACTGGTGATGTGGTCAGGATAGTATTCCTAATAACAGTATTTACCAAGCCCCCTGTGGACAGGTCTCTTGGGGTGTCAGAATAACAGTGGGTGGTTTATCTTCCAGCTTTATAAGTGACAGCAAACCCTAACAGACATGTAGAGCCCTTAGGAAATACCACGGCGACTCCAAACACTCTTAACCCCACAGTAAACTCTTCGAGGCAGCCCTGGTAACACTTCCCCACCCTTCATGGAACACTGACTCACAGACCAGCAAAATAACTCTCTGAAGTCACATGACTTATTAGGGGCTGTGCTTGGATTCAAGCCTGGGGTAGGACTAGCATGGCTGAGCCTGGGGAGTAAAGCCTGGTCCCAGGGGACAGTGCCTTGCAAGCCTGCTTCCACACAGAACTCACTTTTGACCCCTGCCACATGGGCTGACCCTCCCCCACCCCCAGCAGCCATCGGATATCCTAGAGGGGTCTCCCCAGACTGCCTCATGACCACGTTAGCAGCAGACAGCACATGCTTTCATCATCCTTTCAGGTTGAAGAGAAGCTTCAGGAAGATTCCAGAAGGAAATTGCTTCAGCTGCAAGAAATGGGGAACAGAGAGAGTCTCATTAAAATCAATTTGGAAAGGGCAGTAGGCCAGGTAGGAGCCTTCCACAGCCCTCCTTGACGGGCCACGTGGGCCACGTGCCCCCGGGGGTCTCCTACACCCAGGCAGCCAATTTTGGTGTCAGGGTGTGGTGGGGTGGAGTGGGGTGTGATGCCTAAGGCAGGAAGATGGCGCCATTCCGTCCATCTTCTCCTGCTGGGCAGCTCTCACTCAATAGTGTGCTATGACCCAAGACCCTGGCAGACAGCCAACCCTGCCCCCGGTCCCCTTGTCCCGTATTCACCACCTCCCACTCCACCCCACCCCCTCTTCCGCTCTGGAGTGTTTCTAGAACTTTCTCCCTATATTTTCAGTTGCTGACATTTACCCCGATCTTTTCCCCTCCAGGGGCCCCCAGCAGATTCACAGCGGCCTTAAGGAAATGCCTTTCTTTTTTAATAAGTAAGCCCTGAGTGTCCAAAGTCCACACTAGACAGAGAAGATCCCGGGCAGGGTAGTGAGAGAGTCCTTGCCTGGCTGGGCACGGAGGGCCATCTTCCATCGCTGTGGTCCAAGATGGTCAGTGGGTCTTCCACTGCACAGGGCCCCACTGTGAAAGATAGAAAATGTCCCAAGACTTTACCAAGGGCTTCAGGAAAGCCAAGGAAAAGCCGAGAGCAGAGGCCTAAGCCACCCAGGACACCACCCAGAATTCTCTGTGGGAAACTCTCCTGAAACCCCATCTGGCTCAAGACACTTCATGTTCCGAGGTGTTTGTGCTTCTGGTGTCTGGGAGGAGGGTCTACCATAGCACATAGCAGGGTTTCAGAAGGGCTAGGAGCGACCCCCAAAAAGCTAAGAAGCATAATTCTCTATTGCCCAGCACCAAGTCTACAACCATTTCTATTCACTACCATCCAAACTGTAACCAGGTTGGGTAACCAGGTGTGGCCCCCACACTCAGGACGTGTGGAGGCATACTCCATTAAAGGGCGCTCATCATCGGACAGCTGTTAAAGCCCTTCATCAAATCAATTTTTCAAAAAAGCCCATCACACCTGTGACCTCTCTAGCAGGTCCTCAGGCCCTTGTCCCAACAGTCTGTGTCCCTAAGCTGCCCCTTCATCTCCCCCGAAAATACACCTGATCTGAGGGCATGGCTGCGCTCCTTACCCAAAGCCCTTCATTTCAGCTCCAAGCTGGGCCACCTAAAGGAACCTGAGACTGCTCCATGCATGGATTTCAGAGGGCAGGAACCAGCCTTCCTCCTTCCTCCTGGCCTCCTTACTGCCCCCTTACCTCAAAGCCCTGCCTGGTGTTGCTAGCACCCAGCACACCATCCAAGCACCTATCACCATATCCCTTTCACCGTAGGCAGTCATTCCCATGGACAGTCCCTCAGTGGCACCAGGGGGCCCTTGCATGCAGGGCCGCCCCACATCACCAACTTCTTGGCCAGTTTGACCCCTCCTTTGGCCAGTAAAGTTCAAAGCTCTTGGCTTGAAGGTCCTTGCTACTGTTGCCATGTCTGGTTTCCTGGAGTCCGGAGGTCTATGAACTCCTGGACTCTGGCTTCATCCGGTGGCCTTCCATGTCCCCTTGGGGATGTATGTTAGTCTTTAATGCCCACAACTGTCCAGTGGATCACAGATACAGGTCATGGGCTGCCGTGGGAATAAATTCTCAACCAGGCTTCTTAACCTCTGCTTCCTGATGGAGTCAGAGGCACCTTAGACTCGGGATTCTCTAGGCTCTGACTTTACACACAGGGCGATCCCCTCTCCCCGAAGCTGGAAACTCCAGCTCATGAGAGGCACTGGGTACCAGCTCCAGGCCTGACCTATATGTTTCCATATCCGAGTGCCCAGCAAACACCCACTGAGTGCCCATTCCATGCCTGCACTGTGATGACTCTAGGGACATAGAAATGAATTACAATAGACAGAGGCTTTGGGACAGTTGATATCCAAGGCCCCTGGGGACAGAAATTGCTTCCTCCTCTCCCATTGCCAATGCTGGTTACAAACTATTTGGGCTGACAGCCTCCATATTTATTCCACAGCCTAGCAATGATGAGAAGGAACTCCTGGACCCAGGCTTCCCATTGGATAATTAAACAGCAAGGGGCTCTTTGGAGGGCCCAAGACATGTTCAGGGACCGTGTACCTGGGCCAGGCTGGGCACTAAGACATACTTTGAAGCAGGCTGCTCTGTTCTGTCTATGGCTCTGCACCCTAGTGCTTCATAACTCTGAACAGCTATTCAGATGTGGCCTGGACCCAGAGGTGGAGACGCCATCTGAGCCTTGCTTCTGTCTCAACAACCCCCGCTGACCTGTCACCCCCTTTGTGCCACAGCTAGAGCACTTCAGAAGCCAGGTCATCAAAGCCACTTTTGGAAGAACAAAGCCATTCCGTGACAAGCCCATCACCGACCAGCAGGTTAGTGTGGCTCTCTGACCACGTGACTCGTTCGCTTCTGTCTCCGGGGATCTGGATGCCAGACCCTGAGAGCATATGCTTCTGTTTTTGTTAGTGACACATATTTTTCACACTGTTGCTACACCATAAAGATTTGTTTTGATTTTAGGGGATTTCCTGGCTTTTGAAGTGAAAGCTGGCTAAACTCCCTTGAAATGTTACTAGTGGAAATCAAGTCCAGCCGGTCACGTCTGGTCACCAGACACACTGATGCTCTGTGAGCAGAGGGGTGGCTTGGCTTCAGTCCACATACTGTGGTTGATCCCTTCCAAAGGGGAAGATGGCCACAGCAGTGTGGACAGGCCTCCGCGATGCTGCCTGTTATCTTTTAGCCCTTTGTGGCCAAGAGCAGATAAGAAGCCTCAAGTGGAGGCTGGAGAGATGGCTCAGCTGGTAAAGTACTTGCCTTGCAAGCGTGAGGACCTGAGTTCAATCCCTGAAACACAATAAAACACAGAGGTCTGGGTAGTGTGATGCTTGTAACCCCAATGCTAGGGATGCATAGCAAGCAGATCCCAGGGTCTAGGGGTTCTCTCGCCAGCCAGTCTTAGCCTGCTTGGCAAGTTCTAGGCCGGTGAGATACCCTGTCTCAACAAAACAAGGTGGATGGCACATGAGGAATGTGTCCTCTGGCCTCTACATGTGCGTGTGCACGCGCGTGCACGCGCGCACACACACACACACACACACACACACACTTCCACAATGCATATTCTCACATGTGCACTGTATGTACACACACATGCATACAAACACATACACAATGCATACTGTCACAGGTGCACCTACACATATGTGCATTGTACACACACACACACACACACACAGAAAAAAACATAGGCAGGCAGGTACAGGAGAACCTGACCTGTGAAGGCACACAGAACACCCGGCTTAGTGTCGAGAGTCATTGCTACCAGTGTGGAAGGATCTGGAACAAATTCAGAGTGGCAGTACAGACCTCCAGTTCCTGGGCAATGTGTTCTGGTGACAGAGCACCTGTTCCTCCAGAGCCAGCCTCTCAGGGCCTTCATTCTGGCCCACTGAGGCAGGACTTGTGCGGCCACTGCCTCACAGAACATGCTGCCCTGAGACATCTTCCTCTCTGTCCTCTGACCAGCTGATAGAGAGAATCATCCAGGTCACCGAGGACAGCCTCAGCTTCCAGCAGAGGAAGTGGACCCTGCAGAAGGATGCCCATCTGGGCAGCTCCAAACGGGAGGAGACCGCACTGAGCGTGGAGAAGCTAAGGGCTCTGCTCAACAGCTGCCAGGTACCGTCAGGTGGCCTCTAGCCTCACAGGTGGCCAACTAGCCCTCCCCATCTCTGCTACTTGTCAGGAAATTGTCCTGACTTCTGGGGCAGGTTGGGGAGAAACATTCTTTTTTTTTTTCCCGATTAATTGATCAATGGGGTGATTGATCAATCATCGATCGGATTGATAGTGACGTCATCAGTCACTATGTCGGTCGGTCGGGATCCGAACCAGCCACCTCACACACCACAGCACGGTCGCCTAGCCTCAGAGCCATCTCTCAGGTGTCGCTGAAACATTCTTTTTTAAATCCACCTTTGACTCAAAAATGCCTCCCAGGGAAAGTTGATATGGACAGAAAGAGATGGCTGAGTGTTTTCAGGTGGTGTCAGCCCTCTGTACCCAACGCCTCACATCTGCAGATCAAAAACATGAAGAAAAAGAGTGTCTCCCACATTGAACACGTACAGGTTTATTTTCTCTATCAAACTCAAAATACAGCTCAGCCAGCCACGTGCTGGCTTGCACAAGCATGAGACCTGCGTTCGAATCCTTGGCACCCACATTAAAAAGCTGGGCGGCACACACCTGCAGCCCTAGTACCTGGGGAAGCAGGTGCAGGAAGATTCTGGGGGCATGTGTGACACCCAGTCTAGCCAAATAGGCTAGCTCTAGGTTCAGCGAGAGGCCCTGCCAAAAAATAAGCAGGGCGGGGGATGTGTAGCTAAGACCTGGCATGCATGAAGCCCTGAATTGGATCCACATCACCACAGAAAACTGGACATGCTGAGGCAGGCCTATAATCCCAGTCCTTGGGGAGTGAGGGAGGCTCCAGGATCAAGGTCATTCTCAGCTACACAGCGAGGTTGAGGCCAGCCTGGGTTTCATGAGACCTTATCTCAAACACATCAAAAACTTCCTGAAGCAAAGTGGAGAGTGGTTGAAGAAGACCCCGACATTGACCTCTGGTCTGCATACACATGCCCCGAAAGTCAGTCATGTGCCAGAGAAGTTTTGAGTTTGTTCTGGGTGGGCCGTTTGCTTTTGTAGTGCAAGGGATGAAAGCTTTGGCCTTGTGCACGGTGGGCAAGTACTGTACCACCACCGAACTTCCTCTCCACGCCGACATTTTTCTCGTCCTTTTCCTCCTAGCCCATACATTGTGCTGGGTATTGTAAGTTGCCGAGACCCCATTTAAAGTATGCAGAAGGATGTGTGAAGGCGGTATACAAATGCCACGCCCCTTATTAACAGATCTGAACTTCCTCCGACTTTGGCATGGGTGTCTTGGAACGAATTGATTCTCCACAGATAGGAAGAGATGACTGCACCAACGCTGGGAAGTCCCCTGCTCTGGAATTTAAAAACAGAAAGAAAGAGCAGCCCAGCTGGGGAGATGGCTCAGTTGGTAAAATGGTTGCCGCGCAAGCGTGAGGACCTGAGTTTGATCCCTAGGGCCCACATAAAAAAGTTGAGCATGGCAGTGTGTTCCTGTAATCCCAGCACGAGTGGAGACAGATGTATCCGTGGGGCTCACTGGTTAGCCAGTTGCCCTACCCAATGAGAGCCCTTAGCTCAAAAAACAAAGGGAGCCGGGAGGTGGTGGTGCACACCTGTAATCCCAGCACTTGGGAGGCAGAGGCAGGTGGATCTCTGTGAGTTCCAGGCCAGCCTGGTCTACAGAGCGAGATCCAGGAAAGGCACCAAAACTACACAGAGAAACCCTGTCTCAAAAAAACCAAAAAAAAAAAAAAAAAAAACAACCAACCAACCAACCAACCAACCGAACAAACAAACAAACAGAAAAAGTGAATGGCTCCTGAGGAACCACACCTGAGACTCAGACCTCCACACCCACATGTGTACACACATACATGAACACACACACAAATACGAGAGAGAGAGAGAGAGAGAGAGAGAGAGAGAGAGAGAGAGAGAGAAGAGATGTTTCTGCTAAAAATCCTCATTTTTGGCCCAGCAGTGAAGGCTATTTTCAGCTCATTGCCTTCCCCTCTAGAAGAGGCAGGACGAAGGTCCAGGGTGCACCCTGCTGCCCCCACCCTGAGCATGTCAGAGCACGCAGCTGCTTCTGCTTTCTCTTGCAATCAGAAGCTGCTACTATTTGGGGAGTTTGGTGCAAATGTTGGCTTGTCAGCACTCTTTCAAACAAGTCAGGAAACCGCACTCTCTGTCCAGCTTGTGCGTTGATCTTGACAGGAATTCTGATGAATTCAAGTAGCCAGATTTGGTTCTCACGTCAGACAGATTGACGCGGCAGTTTGGCATTACACAGCCTAAAAAGGAGATCCCTGTGCCTATCAAAAGTCCTACGGGGGGCTGGGGAGATGGCTCAGTGGACGAGAGTGCTTGTTGTGCAAGTGTGAGGACCTGAGTTCAAATCCTCAGCACCCATGTAAAATAGCAAGTGCCTGTAACCCAGCACTGAGGGGCAAAGACAGGCGATCCCAAGAGTTCGCTAACTAGTCAGCCTAGCTGACAGAGTGAGCTGATGGTTCTCTGAGAGACACTGTCTCAGGGACACACACACACACACACACACACACACACACACACACACTCACACTCACCAAGACCAAATTAAAGTGGGGGAAAATAGAAACTGCCAAAAGAAACTGAATGAAACTGGGACATGCCAGGGCAGTGATGGATAGCCATGCCTGCTTCCTCGCCGAGTCCAAGATCTCATTCCTCGCAGGTCAGTCACATCAGGGCCATTTATAGACGCTGGGTCTGTCTGCCCATGACCTGTCTGTTCCCAGGCCTGCATGAGGGATTCCTGCAGCAGCAGCGACCTGAAGAAGGAAATGGGACTCCTTCAGCACCTGCAGCTCAGCCCACCCATGTCAGGGCTTCAGAAGGCTGTACTGGACATCCTGCGCGTCTCCCTGTCCTGGCTCGAGGAAACAGAGCAGCTGCTTAGGGACCTCAGCATCCAGCTGTCTGGTTCTGACAAAGGTACCTGGGCCTTTTTCTCACATACGGTTGCGTGTGTCTGAAATATCACCATGAATCCTCCCGAAATAGAACATGTTGGTGAGGAAGGATTTGTGAATCATATGGGCTGGCAAGATGGCTGGCTCAGCAGGTAAAGCCATGTGAGCTGAGTGAGTTCAATCCCCAGGACTCATGGTGGAAGGGAAGAACCAACTTCCCAAAAGTTATCCTCTGATTGCTACATATAAACATTCACACATAATCAACATGAAATATCACTTAATTTTTTAAGTAGAGGGGCTGGAGAATTGTCTCAGCAGCTAAGAGCCCCCGCTGCTCTTGCAAAGGACCAAGCTTTGATTCCCAGCATCTATATGGTGGCTCACAGCCATCTGTAACTCCAGTTCCAGGGGATCTGGTCCCTTCTCCTGACCTCCAAAGGCACCAACATGCACACAAGTTTACATTCAAGCAAAACACTCATACACATAAAACTAAACAAACAAAATTTAAAGAAAAAACATTTTAAGTATAACCTGGTATGGTGGCCACACCTTTAGTTCCAGCACTTTGGAGGCAGAGACAGGTAGATCTCTGTGAGTGTGAGATCAGCCTGGCCTACAGAGTGAGTTATCATTAAATGTGACAGTGCCACACTAGAGTCAGGGTAGGGGTGGAGGAAGAAAAGATTCCGGTGTCTTTAAGAAGTGGTAGAATTGAACATAGTCAGCACGTGGCAAAAGACATCTACATGATTGTTAAGTCTGTGACCTGCTGGATTCAGCCCAGGTTTGAGGGAAAGGATGGGTTCAAGGTGATGTGGAGCTCGGGAGGCAGCTCCACCTGGATGCCTTGTCCGGAAATAGAGACCAGCGATTCATCCCATACACAGGGAGTTCTGCCACATTGGGAGAGGTTCCTAAATGGCTGTGGAAGAGAGATGGGGAGGGAGAAAGGAGTGAGTGAGAGAGAGGAGAAAAGGCAGATGGGAGGTGGAAGGGAGGAAAGATGGGTGTGGGAGGAAGGATGGTAGATGGGTAGATGGATGGATTGTGGGTCGATGAATAGATAGTAGATACATGGATGATATATGGATGGTAGTAGGTGTAGGGATGGATAAATGGCAGGTAGGTGGATAGGTGGTAGATAAATAGGTGAATGGGTGAATGGATGATGGGTAGATGATGGATGAGTGGGTCAGTGAGTGAATGGACAAATGGATGGATGGATGGATAAAGCCATAGATGTGGATGGTATGTAAAAGACAATACAGAGTGAGTGGAGAGAGCTCCCGAGGACATGCTCACAGTAGCACCAACATTTTGGAAATTGTGGCCATTCCTTAAAAAATTGCTACAAAAAGGCTGCATAAATACGGCATTCATACGGCTATGATGAGACTAGAGAGATGTTTGCATTCTGATGCCACCGCCTCCCAGACAGGGTGTCTCCAGTGTAATCCATAAGGCAGAAGAAAGTTCTTAAAAAAAAATAAAGCAAAAGTAAGAATAAGCTTAACTTATCTAAGTGTGTACACAGAAATGAGAGATGAGGGCTGGGTCAGGGGGTGAGGGAGCTGATGTGTTCCCACCCACCAGCGGCTCGCCAGCCAGAGTTGCCAGGGGAGGGTGGTCCAGGCTTCCAGCTTCTTGTCCAGGCTGGAACCAAGAAGAAGCAGATCCCGATCGCTCCCTCGGCAACAGTTGCACCAAGCTGTGTGTACACTGTCCCCTCCTCACTCCCAAGACCACTTCTGTCATCGCTGTCTGTGTCTGTAAATGGAGCCATCTGTTACTGTAAAGAAATATGGAAGTGAAGTTAAGCTGTCGAGGCAGCCGTTCCAGAAAGGCTGGGAAAGACGGGCCTTGGGCAGCACTTCTCAGACCCGCCGTTGTTCCCCCTGGATTCAGCCCTGAGCTCTGAGCAATGCCGGGCTCTGCAGAACCCTCCTCTGTTCACACACACTGTGTGTGCAGGGATAAGGATGGGAGAGTCCCCGATGCGGGCTCCTCTGTGCTCCTTATCCCCGGCTTGCTTTTTTATTTTTATTTATTTTGGAGAGATGGTCTGTGGATCGCTGGTGAGATGGGTACTGGCTGTGCTTCGTGATTGCAGTGACTTGGTTCTGCAAAGCTGAGAGGAACAGACCAAGAGTGATAAGAGGAGCAGTGGGGGAGAGGAAGTGAATGAAGAAGTGGCTTTTCTCTGGGCGTGAGAGGTGTTAGTTTGAGATTCCAAAAGCCTGAAAGGAACAGGCGAGCTGGAGAGCCCCTTCTCTCTCCACCCTGCCTCTGTTTCCAGCACAGAGCCATTTGCACAAGGAGGAGAGGGAGGGAGAGGGAGGGGAGGAGGGGGGTGCTGGTGATGATAGTGGTGACAGTAGTGGTGACGGTGATGGTGGTGATGAAGGTGATGAAGGTGATGATGGTGGTAAAGATGATGACAGTAGTGAAGATAATGGTGATGATGAAGGTGATGGTGATGAAGGTGTTGGTGGTGGTGGTGGTGAAAGTGATGGTGATGAAGGTGATGGTGATGATGGTAGTGATGATGAAGGTGATGTTAGGAGTGAGGGCAATGGTGGTGATGAAGGTGATGGTGGTGATGAAGATAGTGGTGTGTTGCAGGATATTTGATCACACTGTGAACCCCAAGATTGCGTCATTTACTGGAAAACCTGTTTCTAGTACACACCTTTAACCCAAGAGCTTTCTGCTTGAATGTTGTAAACAGGATTAAATAAAGTCAACTATAGGTCAAGAGGCGGAGCAAGCAACCAGTTGACAGGAAAAAAACCATAGAGTAAGAGGGAGTCGGGAGGACGGACAGAGAGACGCACAGGAAGTGGAAGGGGGGACATAAAGTTTAAGGAGAGTTGTTGGAGGAAGGAGGAGTGTTCTGGGACGCTGACTGAGAAGGAAGGTCAGCGGGGCGCTTTCTCTGCCTCTCTAAGCTAGTGGGCTTTCACCCCACCATCTGGCTCCTGAGTGTTGATAAAATCAAGTGGTTAAAACTTAGTTAAAAACAGCAGTCGTGGCTGTATTGGTGACTTTCCCATAGCTGTGGTAAAGCAGCATGGCCAAGGCAACTTGTAAAGAAAGGGTTTCGTCATGGTGTCAGAGGGCTAGAGTCTGTGATGGCGGAGCATCTGTGGTGGGAACAGTTCCTGTGACGTGAGAGCTCACACCTCAGACCACAAGCAGGAGGCACAGAGAGCACACTGGGGGTGCTGAAAGACTTCTGAAACCTCAAAGCCGGCCATGACACACCTCCAACAAGGCCATGGCTTCCACTCCCTCCCAAACAGTTCCACTAACTACAGGAACCAAGTCTTCAAACACACGAGCCTCTGGGGGCCATTCTTATTCAAACCACCACAGAGGTGACGCTGATGATGTGGTAAAGGTAATGGTGTGAGTGACAGTGGTGGTGATGGTAGTGAAGGTGATGGTGATGATGGTGATGATGGTGATTGTGGTGGTTTGATAGAGAATGACCCCCATAGGCTCACAGATTTGGTCACCAGGGAGTGGCACTAATTGAAAGGATGAGGAGGTGTGGCCTTGTTGGAGGAAGTGTGTCACTGGGGGTTCAAAAGCCCACGCCAGGCCCAGAGTCTCTCTCTTTGCCTGCGGATCAGGACGTAGCTCTCAGCTACTGCTCCAGCACCTGCCTGCATGCCGCCATGCTCCTGCCATGATGATAATGGACTAAACCCTCTATAAGAGTTGCCATGTCATGGTGTCTCTTCACAGCAGTAGAACAGCGACTAAGACAGTGATGATAGTGTTGATGGTGATGGTGATGATGGTGGTGGTGATGATGGTGGTGATGGTGGTGGTGATGATGGTGATGATGGTGATGGTGGTGATGGTGGTGATGGTGGTGATGATGGTGATGATGGTGGTAATGGAGGTGATCATGGTGATCATGGTGGTGATGGTGATGATGGTGGTGATGATGGTGATGATGGTGATGATGGTGATGATGATGGTGATGATGGTGGTGATGATGGTGGTGATAGTGATGATGGTGGTGATGATGGTGATGGTGGTGATGATGGTGATGATGATGGTGATGATGGTGGTGATGGTGGTGGTGATAGTGATGATGGTGGTGATGATGGTGATGGTGGTGATGATGGTGATAATGATGGTGATGATAGTGGTGATGGTGGTGGTGATGGTGGTGATGATGGTGGTGATGATGGTGATGATGGTGGTGATAATGGTGATGATGGTGGTAATGGAGGTGATCATGGTGGCGATGGTGGTGATGGTGGTGATGGTGGTGATGGTGATAGTGACAGTGAGGATGGTGAGGATAGCAGTCATCTTCAAGCACTCACATTTGCTACAACCTTCCCAACATGTCCTGTGTACCCCTGCTCACCCTCACAACAGCTCTGTGAGGCAGAGCTTATGTTTGTCATTTGGAAGACAA
Source organism: Peromyscus attwateri (assembly GCA_902168425.1). Classification (NCBI taxonomy): domain Eukaryota; kingdom Metazoa; phylum Chordata; class Mammalia; order Rodentia; family Cricetidae; genus Peromyscus; species Peromyscus attwateri. The sequence continues at coordinate 18,135 of CABHPP010135685.1, forward strand.
GCAAGCCGTCACTCAGAAACAGTTCCTGTGATTAATCTACCAGCGCATAGTGATGAAGGTACTTGCCATCACTGAGATAGTGAGGACCCACATCTGCTCACTGCCATCCACTAACGTGCAAGAGCCTGTGTAGTCACAGTCCCTGGGGAGAAAGGAGAATTGTGGGTCATCTGACACCTCCTGGGTACTTAGCACTGTGCTAAGTAAGTGGTTTACTGCTGGGTACTCAGCACGGTGATATGTGTTTCACCCCTGGGTATTAAATGCTTGCTAGGTGTTTTATAAACCATGTGCTTTGCATCCTCCCGCCAGCTCCGTGAGGCAGGTATTAATGCTGTCTTTATTTTCACTAACATTAAAAACAGGCATATGGTAGTCAGAACTCACACAGAGGTCAGTGTGTTTTCTGTCATGGCCCCCCACTTCCTCTGAAGGCCCAGCAGGACACCAGGTCCTGCCTCCATCCTACAGCACAAGTCCTGCCGTGACCCCAGGCAGAGACAGGTCTCCACTGTCATTTCCGGGGTGAACCTCATCCCACCCATATTTGAGTCATACCCTAGTGTCTCAGCCAGATTTCCATTACTATAGCAGAACAGCTGAGTCTGGACAGTTTATAAAGAAAAGACATCTGTGCAGCTCTTTGGCCTTGAGTCCTTCCCTGCTCTAAGTCCCTGTGACCTCAGAGCCCTGCTCCAAATCACCATGCTTCCTGCCTCCCTTTACAACAGCGTTCCAAGAGAGAAAACAGAGCAAGTGTATAAGTCCTGAGATAAACCCCAGGGCAGTCAAGGTTGCCTAGTGTGGAGGAGCCTAGAAGTCTTGCTGCTTAGCTTCCAGGGAGCGCTGCTTCCTATCTGATTGGCAAAGGGAATGCTGGGAACACGGGAAACATTGAAGGGGAAGCTTTGAAAGTCAGCTGCCCCCACTTGTCTTCAGGCTCCCTTGATAAGGAAAAGAAAGGACTGTTTAGAGCTATCTCTGCAAACCCGCTTGTCTGTGTCCATTTCTGCAACTGGGGGAGAGGAGGGGACCCACGCTTCTAGAAGAGCTGAGCTATGCCATACCTTTAAGTGGGAAAAGAGAAGAGAAAAAACCTCTCCTCTTTGCCTCTGCCATCCTCATCGCTGCCCTTGTGGGCTGTCAGGTGACTGCGATGCTTCCCTGCCTCGGTGTTCTCACAAGACGTTCAGAAGCAAGGGGTCCCTGGCCGAGAAACCAAAGCAAACTCATCCCACTGTCCCGAGGGTATGGCCTGAAAACTGGTAACAAGGTCAGGCACAACTCCACAAGAAGACCCTGGAGGAGACCCTGTGAAGGATTCACAGCAGCAAGGCTGTTCATGCTGAATGCCCGGGTCGATCTGGTCTACCAGACACAACTCCAAGTTTTTATGACTGGAGATTTAGGCTCAGCTGGGGCTGGGATCTGCTGTTCATCTGTTTTACATGAGTGAGCTGGTTAGTTCAGTAATAAGTATGTAGACTCTTAAAGAAAAAAAGGAGAGAGAGAGAGAGAGAGAGAGAGAGAGAGAGAGAGAGAGAGAGAGAGAATACACCAGCATTCAGGAGGAAGAGTGGAAGGTGTGAGACCGTGTAAAAAGAAGAAAAAAAGACAAATTGAAAAATAATATGCAAACTATGTTCCTTTTTTTTTTTTAATGTCAGCAGCTGACCAAAAGAAAAATCTGGGGGTAGAACACACAAAACTATGGAATGTCATGGCAATGAGGCAGATCACAGACGGCCTTTACTTTCATTCAGTCGTTCAACAGCTCTGTGATTATATTTGTTCTTGAGACAGTGAATCATGTGACTCAGGCTGGGCTCCATCTTGATATGCAGCTGAGGATGACCTTGAACCTCTGATCCTCCTGTCTCTGCCTCCTGAATGCTGGGATTACAGGTGTGCACACACATCCAGTTTACAGTGGTGCTGGGAATCAAACCCAGGGCCTCCTACATTCGAGGTGAGCACTCTACCAACTGAGCCGCACCCCCCAACCTCAGCAGCTATTGTGTGCCAGCCGCTGTGTGGAACACTGAAGACAGAGCCGTGAGATCTTCCCACGACCAACTTCTGTAATCTTTGGATTTTTGTGATGAGCACTTAAAGCTTTTGTAACTGAAAATATAATGAAATCTCGCTCTTGTCCCCAAAGGTAAAATCCCAACATTTCACCATCGGATCTTGAGACACAATCTGGCACTCCCTCTCCCCTTCACCTTCCTTGGCTCCCCTCTCCCCATGGTTCTCTGTAGATCCCACCCGTGATTTGGCCGTTCTCTGTCTCCTGGGTCACAGGAGGTGGCTGAGTGACAGCCTAGACTGGCGCTGGCCACAGGTGGTGTCCAGTTCCTCTCTGACTAGCTCCCTGTGGGGGCCTTTCAGTAGTTGATTCCAGGTGTCTCAGAGCTAACCATTGTCCCTCATCCTTTCTCTCAGCCTGCTTCTGCAACCTAGCTCAGAACATCACCCTTGACCACCTGGGCTGGCCTTTGGCTACAAGCAAGTCCCCTGCCTCTAACTATGATCAGGAGCCTCTAACATCTCAGGGATATCTGGCCATGTCTAGAGGCCTCATTCTTCTGATGATGGGCTGACCAAGAGAGATACTTCTGGCATCTGGCAGAGGCCAGGGAAGCTTCTAAACACCCTGTATGGCAGTTGTTCTCAACCTGTGGGTCTCGACCCCTGTGTGCGTGTGGTCACATATAAGCTATCCTGCAGATCAGATATTTATGTTACAATTCATACCAGTAGCAAAATTACAGTTATGAGGTAGCAACAAAATAATTTTATGGTTGGGATCACCACAACATGAGGAACTGTATGTATTAAAGGGTCGCAGCGTTAGGAAGGTTGAGAACCGCTGCTCTAGGGCATAAGACAGTCTTCATGCAAGGAAGGAGCTGGCCTGCCCTGTCAGCCTGCGCCTCTCTAACCCTCCCAGCTTTTATTCTGCAAACCTGCTCTTCCCAGAGCAGCTCACTACTCAGTCAGTAGCTGAGCAGCTCGTGACTCAGACCCTGCAGTCACACTGACTCGAGTCCTGGACCTTCCAGCGGCCAAGCTCAAAGCTCATCCATCAGTTGGGGCGATGACAGGCTGCGGCTGTGGTGAGGCGTTCATTGATTCCCAGAGCACCAGGCACACGGGGGATGTGCTCCACACATTTCCGAGATACTTAAATCAGGCCTGCCAGAAGAGATCTTCAGGTCTTCAGCCTCCCATTGAGCTCCACCTGACATTACTCCCCTCCACCCTTCAGCTGCCCAGGGAAGTCCCACCCCTTCCTGGTCCCCCCGGGTCTTCACCCTCTCATCTTTTTGCTGTGTGCTGCTCGAACAGGTCACCACTGCCCAAGTGGCTTCGAACGTGATTGGACTCTCCCAGTACACTAGAGGCCAACAATCTAGACCAGTTGTTACCTTGCCTCTGTCTCCTTGTGAAGAGTCCGTGTGATTATGCTGAGTCTATACAGATAACCCTGAATAATCTCTACCTCGGCATCCTTAACCTTAGCACACTGGCCGAGTCCCTTTCTCCGTGTACTCACAGGCCCCAGGAACGAGGACCCAGCCTTTGGTGGCATCATCCCTCAGCCAGCCTCAGCTTCTGTTCTGGAATGCCCTCCCTCCCACTCCACCCACGCTAGTGGCTCCTCAGGCAAATGGCCCCTCTGCTGAGACCCTCACACTCTCCTGTCTTCCCCTTCTCTGGCATGCTATCCATGGTCCCTGTGTGCTTCTAACCTGTCAGCTTGGACCTGTCTTCAGACCACACTGGGAGGGTGTAGCTTCACAAAATCCCCCACTCTCAATTTGTATACAGGAAATGTCTTTCTAATAGGTGCTTTATTGATAGGTTTTTAGTTTCTACCAAAACAGAGCCATCCACACTTGGGATTTGTGACGGGCCCATCTAACAATCATTTAAAAAAAAATGTTGGATGACAGCTCGTCCTGTCTTGATGAGAGGGCCGTAGTACCTGTGTCCACCTGTCTGCAGATCCCATAAGTCATGCATAGTTGGGTGTGGTGATGCATGTCTGTACTGTCAGCAGTTAGAACACTGAGGCAGAAAGGTCACAAGTTCAAGGCCAACCTGGGCTACATAGCAAGACCACCTCTCTCTCTCTCTCTCTCTCTCTCTCTCTCTCTCTCTCTCTGTGTGTGTGTGTGTGTGTGTGTGTGTGTGTGTGTGTGTGTGTGTGTATTTTGAGATAGGGTTTCCTTATGTAGCCCTGGCTGTCCTGGAACTCACTCTGTAGACAAGGCTAGCCTCCAAGTGCTGGGATTAAAGGTGTGCACTACCACCAAGGGGCAAGACCCCATCTCAAAAAACAAAGGAAGACATACAGAGGAAGGGAGGGAAGGAGGGAGGGAGGGAGGGAGGGAGGGAGGGAGGAAGAAAATGACAGGAGATAAACTGATGCCCACCCCTCTTCCTGCTCCCCTTTTTAAGGGTTCTCTCTGTATCTAATATATCTTCTGGAACATTACAAGAAAATCATGAGCAAGACCAAGGAACTTCAGGTGATTCTTTAAGTTCTTTTCTCCCCCTCCCAACTGTGAATTTGTTTTCATGCTGTGGGGGAGTCAGCCCCCACCCCTCTGCTGGTGACAGGATTTTCCATTTGCACAAAGGGATTGAGCCCAGTGTCTGAGATGGCCCACAAAGGAATAGACAACCACAGAGCACCTTCCCCTGTCTGGCTTCCTGGGATAACCACAGTGCTTGATTTCCTCTGGAAAAAAAAATCTCCAAAAGAGGGACAGTGAGGTGGCTCAGCAGATCAGGGTGCTTGCCGCCAAGCCTGATGACCAGAGTTCAATCCCTGGGACCTGACTCCATCAGGTTGTCCTTTCATCTCCACATGAATGCCAGGCACATGCATGCCTACTCATACATGCTACGTGCCCCCCTCCAACACACACACACACACACACATGCACGCACACACACGCGCACACACACAAAGATGGTGAACCAGATATGGCCTATGAACGGCAGTTCATCCATCCCATTCTACAGATGTGGACATCAGTGTTCCGAGAGGTTGGTGATAATCTGACTGCCACACAGCTATTTGGTAAAGAATCATAAGCAGGAGCCTTCCAATGAGTCTGGCTCCTGTTTACTGAGCATCTACTACACACCACGCACGGGGCTAAAAGCTCCCTATCGTCTCATGAGTCAGAGGCAGGCACAGTGACACCTCCTGTTCGGAGTGGGGACACATGTAGGATTAACTAGAGCGGGGATTTCTATCTAAAACCAGAGTGTGACATCTTAACATTCTTGCTGTCCTCACCAGTCACCTCTCTAGACCAAGTGTGGTTCAGCCATGTTCTTAAGGAACTTTTATGGTGGACTTTGCTCCCTGGAAGATAAACAATTCGGAAGGAAGTAGGAAAAGGACTCCAGTCTCGCCCCTGTGGGATTCGTTTGGCTTTTTCTCCATGCAGGTCCAGATGAGCACTTCTCAGGAAACTCAGCAGTCTCTGCAGGAGGAGCACCTGGCCGAGAAGGAGAAGCTGAACAAGGAGAAGCTGGAACTAGAGGAGAAGCTGAAAGCCAGAATCCAGCGGCTGACGGAAGAGAAGGAGGTAAGGTGGCCTGTGGCAGTTCCTTTGAGCCTGGGTCACTGGGGACTTTGGGTTGAAGCGCTTCCTGATTGGTGTACTGGTTCTAAGTGAGTTACATGGGGTGAATGATTGGGTCCTAAACCCACATCAATGAACTGGAAAGATGGCTCAGTGGTTAAGAACATTGGCTGCTCTTGCAGGGGACTGGGGTTTGCTTCCCGGCACCCACATGGCAGCTCATAACCATCTGTAACTCCAGTTCCAGGGGGTCTAATGCCCTCTTCTGGCCTCTGTGGGTACTACACACAGATAGTACACATACGTGCAGGCAGAACACCCATACAAGTAAAAATAAGTAAATCTTTGAAAAGAGAAAAAAGTCACAGAAAGATCAACTGGAACAGGCAGGCATGTTGACATTTTGGGAAATGCTACTCTATTTATTTTGTATTACAGTTGACTATACCAATAGGAGTCGTTACTGCAGATCCTGGTTTGTGCATGACAAAGTATAAGCAAAACCGATTTCAGGTCACACCAGCCTTTTCTCTCTAGATATGTAGCTGGGAAAACAAACCGGCCCAGACTGTGGCTCACCCTTCTAGAACCCAGGCCAATTAGAAGGCCCTGCAGCAGTGCCTACACACTAAGGTGCAGTGGACCATCTGAGGGTCTGTTTGAGATGCAGAGTCCAGGTCACAGTTCTGACAACCCCCTAGAGGGCCATGACACCCCAGATCTGCATTCTAGACACAGTGTTGGGTACCTGAGGCTTTCTCAGAGATGTCCCAAGGAAAGCAACTCTAATCAGATGTTTTATTAAACACGGTCTATGTCACAGACCTGAACTCACAGCTGTGATCACCTTCACAAAGTCTGTGCAATACTGGGCCTGTAGACATCCGTCAGGGAGGGACAAGGAGCCACTGTAAAAAGGTCTTATTAATAAAAACAAACCTGGAGCCAGGTATTGGGGTGAATGCTGAAAGATCAGAGAAGCAGAACAAGCCACAGCTTCCTCACCTCGCCAATTCCTCAGCTGATTTTATTTCCTCAGACTGAAAGTCTCTGAATCCTCATCCGAATGGATCTCAGCTGAACTGCTGCTAAAAGCTAAAAGCTTAAAAAAAAAGGCTCTAGTTCCTGGTCCTCATGCCTTATATACCTTTCTGCTTCCTGCCATCACTTCATGGGATTAAAGGCGTTTGTCACCATGCCTGGCTCTTTCCAGCACGGCTTTGAGCTCACAGAGATCTGGATGGATCTCTGCCACCGGAATGCTAGGATTAAAGGCGTGTGCTACCACTGCCGAAACCTGTTGTGCCTGTGTTGTGAGACTCCCGAGCAAGACCACCACAGAGCCGATATCTGATGCAAAACACACAGGGGTTTACTGATAACAAGCAAGCCCGGACTTGGTCCGTGTCCAACATCTGACACAGCAGGTGGAGGAGGACGGCCCTGAGCTCTCAGGACGAGGGCTTTGTAAAGGGAAAAACCTGCAAGCAGGGTGGTACAAGCCGTGGCGTCATATGATTGGGTGAGGATTTGTAACCTTTGAATATACTGGTTGAGGGTTACAGTTATCATTTTGGGGCAGTCTTGGACTAGTCCCAGGCTCTGTCCTTGAGCTGCCATGGAGGCTAGCTGGCCTCGCATGTTCACACTGACCCATGCATGTAGCTCTAAGTTGATAAGGGGTCCCAGATAGTAAACAACTGGCTGGACCTTGAGCAGTCAGAGTACATGCAGAAAGGGAGCTACTACAAGGACTAAGTCATGCCCCCCACCCCCAGAAACTGCTTGCTCAAGTCTCAGGAAACTGAAATTGAGGCCTGATCTCTGAGAGAAAACTGACAGCTGACAGCCTGTTACAGAGTCTGCTTGGTCCTTTTAAACCTATGGGGGTTTTTTGTTTGGTTTTTGTTTTGGTTTGGTTTGGTTTGGTTTGGTTTTTCGAGACAGGGTTTCTCTGTGTAGCTTTGGAGCCTGTCCTGGATCTCACTCTGTAGACCAGGCTGGCCTCGAACTCACAGAGATCCACCTGGCTCTGCCTCCCGAGTGCTGGGATTAAAGGCGTGCACCACCACCGCCCGGCTAAACCTATGTTTAATATAGTGGCTGTTCTGTTCTCTGACCACCAGATGAGTTTATTGGGGTGCACAATATATCAACCACAGCACACAAGGCCCTGCCCCTCTCTGGGGATTCATAGGCAACTAATGATTGATGGGAGAGACAGAGAGAGAGACAGAAACAGAGAGATGGAGAGAGACAGAGACAGAGAGAGAGGAAAAAGAGAGAGAGTTTCTTCAGTGGTGTAGCCAGTAGGCCAGTGAACAGAGAGAGACAGAGAGAGGAGTTTCTTCTGTGGCAAGGTTCCCCGCCCCGCCCCCCCCATGCTCCTGTAAACAAGACCCGATGGCACAAATTGAGTCATAAGGAGAGAGAAGTGGGGGGGGGGAGATGGGGGAGGAGGAGAGCGAGAAAGAGCGGGAGGGTACGAAGTACAAACCCCTTCCTTGAGAAGAGGAAAGGGATCCAAGAGAACAGGAGGGAAAAGAGAGGGGAACGGGGGTGAATATGACCAAAATACATTATATACGTGTGTTTAAATGTTATAACGAAACCCATTATTATTCATAATTAATATGTGCTCGTAAACAAGCATTTGAGAAAAAATAGTCTGGGCCCACACCCATCAGACTCTGTGGAGAAGGCGGAGAATGAGTTTCTGAAGCCAGTTCTCATCATTCTCCCGGGTCACACTTGAGGACCTGCCGTACGTTCTGTTTCCTTTTTCACTGTCCTCCTCAGTCAGTGGCTCGTGACCCCATGGCTCGGCCACATTTGGTCATTTAGATTCTGAGGACAAAGGTGGGAATGTAGCTCAGGCTCTGGGATTGGTAACATTCCAAAGCACAGCCACAGTTGGTAGCCACAGTCAGAGTGGGTGTGGAGGGCCGTGCACATGGCACCCTTCTTCCTGCCTGCTGCCCCCATCTGCCAGACCCCATCTCCTCCCAGTCACCCCTTCTCTCCTCAGTGAAGGACGAGGCCTTCCACAGCATTGCCACCTCTGTTGGCTCCAGTTCAGTGACTCCCGACTTGGACAGTCCATCTCTGTCACATACACCTGCTCCCCACCCCTCTCTCCAACCTCCAGTCCACATCCAGCTCCTTTGGGATATCTGTCTCCTCCCTCTTTGCCTTTCTTCTGCCTTTTCTTTTTATTAGTTATTGTGTGTGTGTGTGTGTGTATGTGTGTGTGTGTGTGTGTGTGTGCGCCTGTGTGCCTGTGTGTCTGTGTGTCTGTAAGGCTGAGGACAGTGGCATTCAGTTCCCTCCTTCCACAGTGTGGGTCCTGGGAATTGAACTCAGGTCATCAGGTTTTGCAGCAGACATCTTTACCATCTCACTAGCCCCCTTTCTGCCTTTTGTGGAGTGGAGGATATAAAATAGGAGAACCAACAGCCGAAACTTGTGTGTGACCCTTGAAAAGGCAAGATTAACGATGGCTGCTGTGTTCATCAGCCTTCTCCTCGCTATGATAGAATGCCTGAGGTTTTTAAATTTAAAAAAAAAAAAAGTCCTAAAGAAGGAAGGATCCTCAAAAAAAAGTATTTTGTATACACAACAGTGGGTTTCATTATGACATGTTTGCGCCTATATAACATTCTACTTTGACCCTGTTCACCCCATTACCCTTGCATGACCCCCCTCAGTCCCCCTCCCCCCCAAATAGTCCCCTTGACTTGCATGTCACACTCTACAATCTACATTCCACAGATGTGGGAAAACCATGGAATAGGGTTGAACATGGTGACTCACGCCTTTAATCCCAGCAGGCAAATCTTTGGGGGCTAGAGACTAACCTGGTCTACGTAATAAGATCCAGGCCAGCCAGGAATACATAGGAGAACCTATCTCAAAAAAAAAAAACAAAAACAAAAACAAAACTCAGTGGGGCAGTGGTGGTGCACACCTTTAACCCCAGCACTCAGGAGGCAGAGCCAGGCGCATCTCTGTGAGTTCAAGGCCAGCCTAGGCTACAGAGTGAGTTCCAGGAAAGGTGCAAAGCTATACAGAGAAACCCCGTCTTGAAAACAAAACAAAAAAAACTCACCATGCTTAAAGTAAAGGTATAAGTTAATGTTGGATTCGTAACTCCTCATGCAGCCTGTGGACCAAAGCTTGGACCTACTTCATCAGTTCCACATATGAGAGAAAACATGATGTTGGTCTTTCTGGTCTCTCACTTAACATGGTGATTTCCAATGCCACCCATATCTCTGCAAACACTATAATTCCGTTCTCCCCTACGGCTACTTTATGTATCGTGACACATTTTCTTTCCATGTCCGTTTGCCTGCTGAGGGGTGGCCAGCCAGTTCCGTGTCTTGGCTGTTAGGAACGGTCCGGCGACAGATGTGGATGTGCAGGCATCGCTGGCTTCGATTCATTCAGAAGCTGGATCATAGGGTAGTTGTGTTTAGCTTTTTAAGAGGAAGGAAGGGTTTACATGTTTGCTGGACCCTGTGCACTTAGCAGAACATTATGGGGTCAGGAGCATGTGGCAGAGAGGACTCCGCACTTCATGGTGGACAGGAAGTAGAGAAAGGAGAAAGGATGAGGGACTAGTATAACCCGAGAGAGGATGCCCTGCTGACCAACTTTCTGCTACTAGGCCCCACGTCCTAAAGTTTCCAGAACCTTCTAAGACAGCAGCACAGGTGGGGACCAAAGACGTTCAGCAGGAACCGGTGTTTCAGATTCAAACCGCAGAAGCAAAAATCACAGTGGTAGATTTTTGGAGAACAACTGGATGGAGGAAAATAAATCAAAAAACAAACCTTTTGTTCCACAGAGAGAAGTAAATCCAGAAAGGACCTAAAGTCTTCAAAATCCTTCCAAATGCTCCTTCTTGCTCATGCTTCCTGACTGACATCCCCACTTAGCGCCAGCCCTTCCCAGCCCTGTGGCAGATTGTTTGAATTAGGGGTTGGCTGTTTCTGTTTGGGGATGCAAGGCCTTAGCCAGCATGACACCCACCCCCAAAGTCACCAGCCTGCTCCTTCTCAGCCCTTATAAAATTGTTCCTGGAAGACGGCGTTTGAAGTGCTGCTTCAAACCCCTTAAACTTAGAAACCTCCGACAGAGTACCAGCCGGACAGAGTGACATCCCCACCCAGACGGACTGCCACTGTCATGTCCATCCTGGCTCCCAACCAGCTGGACCCCAGAGATTCATCTGAAAGAAACTTTGTGGGCCATAGTCCTGGTGTGTGTGTGTGTGTGTGTGTGTGTGTGTGTGTGTGTGTGTGTGTAGACATGCTCATGTCATGGCCCATGTTGGAAGGTCATAAAACAACTTTCAGGAATCAGCTCTCTTCTTCCATGTGGCTCTCAAATACTAAACTCAGTTTGTCAGGCTTGGCAAGCAAGCCTCTTTACCCACTGAACTATCCCACCAGCCCCTCCTTGTTCTTTGAGACAGGGTCTCTCTCTGGCCTAGAACTTGCCAGATAAGCTAGACTATCTGGCCAGTAAGCCCCAGGAATCTGACTGTCTCCTTCTCCGCAGGACTGGGATTACAAGGGCACACCACCATGCCTGGCTTTTTTTTCTTTTCTGTGTGTCTCTGTATGTGATATATATACCTGTGGTTATGCATATTCATATGCATGTGGGGGTGTACATATGTGTGTGACTGCAAGTGCCTATGTGAGTCCAAATGCGTGCATGCCTGTGTACTGAAGTGTGGAGGCCCAAGAGTCCTCTGTGATCACACTCCACCTTATTGATTGAGTCGGGGTCTCTCAGTGCAGCCCAGAGCTCAGAGAACAGCTAACTCCAGCTTGCTCCAGGGCTCCCTCTTCTCTGCTTGCAGAGCTCTGAAATTACAGGCAGCCCGCCACACCCACCCAGCACTAAGGTGGGTGCTGGGACCTGAGCTCTGGTTCCCTCACTTGTGAATTTCACCTGCTGTGGGATCTAGCCCCACACCTGTTTCTAAGTGAATGCTGGGCATCAACTCAGCTCCTTACGCTTTCGAAACAAATGCTTTACTGACAGACCGAGCCATCTCCCATCTCTGTGCTGGCTTTTAAGTGACCCTTCCTCCTCTACTCTATCTCTAAAAATACACACGTTTTAGCTCATCCCTCAGCCTCCCTCCCAAGAATCCTGGATGCTCAGGGAGCTTTTTTTTAAGTGGCCAAAGAAATGTCAGGCTCAGTCATCAATCCAGCACTGTCCTTCAAGGCCTGCTGTTGTCAGGGTCCCTCTGAAGTTCTCACACAGACCTGCTTCTTTGGAGACCACTGAGTCACTGGCTCCTCTGCCCGGACCCAGGTGAGGCATGCTGAGGACGGAAGAGTGAACCAGACAGAGCCCAGGGAGAGGTTACTTCCTGCCATGGCAACAGGTAGACTCAACAACAGGGGTTGGCTTGCAGGCTTTGGAGGAGAGCATCACTCGGGAGAAACACAGAGCACAGGAGGCCCTGGAGAAGGCACAAAGTCGAGTCTGTGATCTGGAGAGCCGCTTGGCCTGTCAAAAGGAGGTACACCCAGCTGGTGGAGGCCTGCTAAAGGGACTGCGGGGGATGGAAGAGGGGTGGGCCATGGGGGCGCTGTCCTGTGCTGTTTGTCCTGGCCTGGGCTCTACAATTGGGAGAAGGATAGAGGACTTGGAAGAGAGCCATGGAGATGTAGCCTTGCCGACCAGTTGAGAAAAAAAAATGTGAATGTGATGAGCCAGGTATGGTGGCTCCTGCCCATCACCCTGACACTAGGAGGCTGAGAGGATCACTGTGAGTTTGAGGCCAACAAAGGCTATTATACAAAGGCTCTGTCTCATGGGTGACAGTATAAAGTACAGGCTGAGACAGGGTGGGGCAGCATTCACACATGTCTGCCCCGAAACATGGAATGGAGAATGACAGGATCTTGAGAGAACGATTCAACAACATCCTAAACTCACCCATCTTCAGAACCAGTACCCAGAAGTTTTCTTCAGCCCTGTGCAGAAGGATGCCCAGGGCTTGCAGGAAGTCTTTCTTAGGCTGGGGTGAGTCAAGCCCTTTCTGGCCAAAAGGTGGCCACCATTGACCCATCTCAGGCTTCCTCTTCCCATAACAGTCCAGATGTTGAAGAGCCAGGCACCAGCTCCTATATCCTTCCCAGCCACCACCCCACTCCACCCTGGTCCCCTGTCATGCACAGCAGGATGGGAGTAGCCTGGCTTGCATCACCTTCCCATGCCCGCTTTATGCTCCAGAAGTCACCGACCTGTAGTTGATTGGATGACAGGGTCTGCAGATGTGTTGTTATACCTAGAATGGTTTACTTTGGACTCCGAAAATGTACTTGAAAATCCAGATCTCCATTCTCTCTTGAAAAGTAAAAAAAAAAAAAAAAAACTCTGGCCTTCATTTCCACTTGGGGAGAAAAAGGTGGGGGCTGGAATAGATTCCGGCAGCCGCAGCTGGGTGGTCCTCTGGGCTTCTACCCTCTCCTAAGCTTTGAAGTTTGCAGTTCACCACCTTTCCTCGTCCTAAAGTCCAGTAGCCAGAACCAAACACCATCCTCCAGGCACAGAAGTCTGGGAAAGGGCGTTCCCCTCCCTCATGAAAGATGCTGTTTCATGTGGATGTGCCCAGACTCTAGCTCACAGGAAAGCTCCGTTACATCGTCAGTTTGCATTTAGCCTGTGGTCAGTCTCAGACCCCTGATCCGTTGACACATGTGTCCTCGATAATCCCTAAGTCCTGAAGGGCACAGGCTTTGTAGCCACACAAGATGCGAGTTTGAGTCTATCAATACCTCCCTTCTTGGAAGGGAGCCATGAAGGCTGGAGATAATGCACAGCCAAGCGTTTGACCCAGAAGTGTCACTGATCTGTGGTAGCTGTCATCGTTATCACTACAGCCAGGTCTCCCGGTGCTTGGGCATGCTCCCCCCTCCCCCCTCCCCCTGCGCCCTCCCTCCCACCCCTGCTTCCTGACAACCCACCCTCTTCAAGTAGAGTGCTTGCCTGCCCAAACAATCAGATGTGACCCAGGGAGATGTTTACATGTGGTTTCTCACACAGCGGTTCCTCAGCACTCTGTAAACAGTGTCACCAAGGTTTGCCTTGAGTCCTGTCTCCAGGCAGGGTGAGGAGGTGCTGGTGGGTGCGTGGGTCTCCATGGAGTCACTTAAGTCAGATGGCAACCAGGAGTCAACGAGGGCTGGCCAGACCCTTGAATTTAGAGATTCCAAGGCGACGGACGGGGTGTGT
>CABHPP010135686.1:0-48274 GCA_902168425.1 Peromyscus attwateri
ACAATTTAAAATAAAAATGATGAAAATCTCAAGTGGAAGTTTACAGGAATTTTATGAACTTAGAGTCACTTATTTTGGCATCTGGATGAGAAGAGGCTAGAGTTCCTGAACTAGGGGATTGTGTTGCCTATTGGCCTTGGCAGTAACCTGAGCTGCCATTCCTTCCTTGACTGCCTCCTTTCTGTCCTAACTAACCTAGTTGGTAAGGCTTTGCCTCTGTTTTCTGAGCAAAGTCACAAAACAAAGGTGGTTCTGTCTCTTCATGTGTTTGGGGAATTAAACCAATTAGAGATGGGGCCGGGCTCTAGAGCATTTCTCAGATTCCTGAGGGCTGCCTGGCAATCTCTGAGCATCCATTCATGTGTAATTTGAGGAAACAAGTTTCAGGTGCTAGTATTAGAAAAAAAAAAAAAAACCCGTGAGTACTCTAATTCGACACAGTTGACAGAGGTGTGAAAACCCAGACCTGGCAGTTAGTGGAATTTCCATTAACACAGCAAATAGCTTTTTAACATAATTAGTTAATTAATTTTTATACGTATGAGTGCTTGCCTGTATGTATGTATGTACATCACGTGCTTGCCTGGCACCCAAAGAAGTCAGAAGAGGGTGTTGGATCCCTGGAGCTGGAGTTACACACAGTTGTGAACTACCATGTAGATGCTGGGAGGCAAACCCGTGTCATCTGCAAGAGCAGCAAGCGCTCTTAATCATGGAGCCATCCTTTCCAGTGCCACGCCAACGGCTTTTGAGTGCATCCTGGAAACTGCTCAGAACCTGAGAATGCAAAGATGAGCAAGGCAAGGCCTCTGATGTGACCTCACTCAGTGCCTTGTGATAGCTCCAGAGACTCAGAGATGTTAGGCAATCCAAAGACACTGTACAAGTCCACGGGAGTTACCAAGCGACAAAAGTGGAATAATTGACTCAAAGCTTGTGGCAACTGGGACAAAGAAATAAAGAACTGTGATGGAAAAGTTCCGTGTCTAGTGTACCAGAGAGAAGCAAAAGAAATCCAGGTAAATCCGCTATAAAACATGGATGAGTAAACCATCATTAGATGACGGCAAACTTCAAGTTCAAGGTGATGGGCGAGCTCTCCAGAGATTCAGATGGACAGTCCCAGATTAAATTTTATTCAGGTGGATAGGGTGGGACGATCATGCCTGTGATAGAAACTAGTTGAAGAGAGAGAGAGGTTATAAAATGGTTGAGGGTGATGATGAAGATCGGAGGCAAGTAGGTTTGAAACAGAAGCGGATGTTGCAATTCTACACCGTAGCTGAGTAATGGAACTGATCAAACACGTTCTGCGGTTGTTTAGGGGCTTATTTTGTTCCAAGTAGGCTCAGTCCTGGATTGGAAGCTTTGGGTGCCATCAGCAAACACTAGGAAGGGAAAGTATGGTGTTTCGAATGAGGTGTTTCCCTTTAAGACTCAGGCATTTGAAAACTTGATCCCAAGTTTGTGGTTGTTAGGGAAGGATTAGGAGCATGGCCTTGTTGGAGGGAGGTATGTCATTGGGGTGGGCTTATGGTTTCAAAAGTCTTATGCCATTCCCAGGGCTCTCTCTTTGCCTCCTGTTTGTGGATTGGGATATGAGCTCTCTGCTGCTGCCCAGTGCTATGCCGGCCTTCCGCCATGCTCCTTGCCGTGATGGTGATGGACTCCTATCCCTTTTGAACTGTAAGCCCCAAATAAACTCCTCCTTCTATAAGTTTTATCACAGCAACATAAAAGTGCTAGCATTCCCCCTGAGGATCATTAGCTCCCCCTGCATATTTCACAGATCTTGTAGGGTTGTGTGAGGGAATGCTTACAGGAAGGAAAGGACCATCATTTCCAGGGTATACATGAAACCCTTGTCACAAGTTCATCTGTGACAGCCTGCAGAAGGAAACCATAACACAGAAAGAAGGGTTGCTGAGAGGATGTTAAAATGAAAGGACACCTGATCCAGAAAGTATGCCAGAAGGAAATATTGTGTTGACGAACAATGGGGGCTTTGAGAAACCCAAGGTATTTATGAATGCCAGGAAGTTGAGTTGATCTGAAGTTATGGCCGGAGAGTAGATTGTCACAGAACATGATTTCAGAAGTGGAAGTTTCCAGTGTCCACATCTCTTATGCACATCTTTGTGAATCAACCCAGGCTTTGTATTTATTAAATATGGGGTAAAAGAGCCACCATCAGTTGAAGTTGACTGATTGGCTTAAGACAAGCATTCACAGGGATGGGGGCCATGAGGCCATTTCTCTGGGTGTCCAGGCACTCTGGACCCTAAGGATTGTGCCACTGGGTCAAATCATGAGACCTGAGCCAGTCACTTGAGATTCAACTTCAGTGACCTGCTTTGTTTATTATTTAT
Source organism: Peromyscus attwateri (assembly GCA_902168425.1). Classification (NCBI taxonomy): domain Eukaryota; kingdom Metazoa; phylum Chordata; class Mammalia; order Rodentia; family Cricetidae; genus Peromyscus; species Peromyscus attwateri. Next base: position 2,370 of record CABHPP010135686.1, read on the forward strand.
TTCTTTAGAGACAGGATCTGACTGGATAGCTTTTGCCAACCCCAGAACCAAAGGATTTCACCTCATATTTCCCTTGAAAGTGGTCCTTCCCTTGGTCTAGCCCATATGTAGCTGTCTGGTAACAGGATTTGAATCCAATCATTTATAGTGGAAAATACCTCGTAACCTTTTGAATGTGCCAGGCAGGGACTCATGTTGTACTGTCCAGATCCTCATAGAGTAAGTGCTGTTATTATATCTACTGTTCATACAGGGAAAGTGAAGCACACAATGGCTAACTAACTTGTCTGTGTGTACATAGTCAAGAGAGCAGTGTAGAGAAGTCTGGTTGTGCACCCAGGCCCTTCACCTCTCTCTTAGGCTGTTCCTGAAAGGAGCAGATCTTGAAATGACACAGCAAGCTTTATGGTTTCCTCCTGCAGGCTGTCACAGATGAACTTGTGACAGAGGTTTCATGTATACCCTGGAAATGATGGTCCTTTCCTTCCTGTAAGCATTCCCTCACACAACCCTACAGTGTCTGTGAAATATGCAGGGGGAGCTAATGATCCTCAGGGGGAATGCTAGCACTCTAGTGGGTGAGCACTGTTAACAGCTACACCAGCACCACAGGCATAAACTAGGAGTGTCACAGCAAACCCGGACAGAGGGACATGTGAGCTACAAAGTCACTTTATATTAAGAGAAAAATAAAGGAAGCAAGAAGTCAAGTCATAATATATCTAACTCACCTTTTAATATTGCCAAATGAAGGCAAATTTCCCCAAAGGCCTGCTTCATTAAATAGATGCTTAATCAATTTTGAATGCATGAATAACTGGATTAAAGTATGCCACAACAGTATACAGAATCACCTTGCAAAGGGGAACAGCATCCAGGAATGGCAAAGCAGGACAGGGCAAACAGGCCACTTCACAATGGAAGTTACTTCTTGCTGTTGGCGGATAGAAATGAGTCAGTCGACCCAAAGGAATCAGCAAGCCAAGCTTGTTGCTGTGTGACAGACTGTTACTGAAATGCTGGCAACTGGGAGAAAACTTGGAGTCTATTCACAAGCCATGGAAAGCAACCCTAAAGGGCAGAGCAATCAGCCTTTGAAAGCCCCAGGAGCAGAGGGCTCGCAGGCATCAGGATTTTCTTTTCAGTTTGCAAAGTTGACAACCCTTTATGAAAGTGGAGAAGATGATTTTGAGAAATTGAAAGAATGTGCCCCTTGAGGTCACTGAGCAGCCAAGTACCAGCTTGGACAAACCATTGTTGTTTGCTTCCACATCTTTGTTGTAGAAAAAAGGCAGGACTTGAGGTGCTCCTCCCCAATTTCCAGAGCTTCTAGACCCAGGAGTGCATGCTTTGGGAGAGTAAGTGGGGTGCATGGCAGTGTGTGAGTTGTTAGTATTAGCTAAAGTATTCTTGGCTCAGGGTGACCATCATCTCATTGCTCTGTGCTTGCTTCAGCCATACCCAGCCTTAGAGTAAAGACTCTTGTTCAGTAGTCTATCCAAAGGTCAGCCCTTAAGTGCTATTGTCTGGCACCCCCAACTTTAAAGGAGTGGTGTGGGATGGTACTGAAAGGCTGTACTCTCTGAGATCCTGAGTAGAAAATACTTTCCTCCATTTTCATGGACCTTAGTACCAACTTCCTGGGACTAAATGGCCCAGAGGGTAAAGCAAGAGATTTGTAACAGCCAATGTCACAGTATAGAGTGAGCTAAGGGCCACAGCATTCTTTAGACCCACAAGTCCATTTGGGGTACTATTCAGTTTCAAAGGATTTATCAGCAATGAAGACTATGGAGGTCAGGTTTCACGGGGGTCTTTCAGGTGGACATAGAGTATCCATCCCTCACCCAGATGGCCCACTCTGTCCCAGTGTGGTGGTTAGTTCTTGTCAACTTGACAAAAGCTAGAGTTCTCTGGAAAGAGGGAGGGATTTTTTCAATTCCTTCATCAGGTTGGCCTGAAGGCAACCTTGTGGGACATTTTCTTGATTAATGATTGATGTGGAGAGCCCAGTCCACTGTGTATAGTACCACACTGGGCATGTGCTCCTGGGTTGTGTAAGAAAGCAGGCTGAGTGAGCCATGAGAAGCAATCTAGTAAGCAGCATTACTCCATAGCCTCTGCTTCAGTTCCTGCCTCTAGGTTCCTGCCTTGAGTTCCTTGGCCAACTTCTCTCGGTGATGGAGTGTGACCCTTCTTCCTTAAGTTACAGTTGATCACGGTATAAACGAGGACACCTGGCAATGAGTCCTTTTTGCATTTTCAGCCCATTCTTTCATAAGGATGAAGTTTGTGCAGATAAAAGTGTTCACCTAGGCAGTATAGTCCTCACCCCTTGCCTAAACATGAGCTGAACAAGGACTTCAACAACAGACATGCAAAAGTGGATGGGGGAAAGATGATGAGGCCTCCATCCTATGCAAAGAACTACAGGCATCTAAGGAATGCTGAGAGTGGGAGAGAGAGTCTTTCCCAAAGAAGAGCACACCAACTGCTTATTCAATACCAAATGGTCAACCCAACAAACATACATACAAATAACATTATACAGACTGAGCGGGTTATTTTTAGGAGTATATGTATACATTATATACATATAATAATTAATGAAAAAAGAGGGCATGAGGTTGAAAGCAGGCAAGGAGTGGTATATGAGAAGGTTTGGAGGGAGGAAGGGGAATGAGGAAATGATGTCATTGTATTAGAATCTCAAGAATAAAAGAGGTGTTTGGGTTTCACCACTAAGCTACACAGCAGGAAGCTTTAGATGGAGACAAGGCTGATGTAGGAGTTGTTAGGACGGTAGTCACTGTTTAAACCGAGGATCTGGGTAGAGTGGCACGGAAATGGTTTCTTTACTCTTACTCAGGGTTTTAAAACATTATGCATTTTAAGGCAGCTGTGCTTGTCTGCATCTTCAGATTTTGGCACGGTGACTACATGTTTTTTTTCAACATTCAGATTGATTTTGTTTACCAATGTGTCTGTTCCAACAGTTGAGTTGCCCTGGAAGCACCATGTAGATGTACTTCAAGATCTAAACAAGTTTTCCCGGCAGTGTCTTTCATTGGCCCTAGATCGGTAGTTCTCAACCAGAGGGTCTCGACTCCCTTGGGGGTCAAATGTCACTTTCACAGGAGTCACTCAAGACCATTGGAAAACACAGATATTTACATTACGATTCATAACAGTAGCAAAAGTACCATTATGAAGTAGCAACAAGAATAGTTTTATGGATGGGGGTCACCACAACGTGAGCATTAGGAAGTTTGAGAACCCTGCCCTACACAAAGCATAGGTTTCTAGATAAAACAGGAGCCAGTGAAGCAAAGCAGGCCCAGTGGGCCTCAGATAAAAGCAGGGAAGCCTCAGTCTGATGGCCATGACCATGACCGTGCCTTGTTCTTCCCATCACCCTTTGCCTATTGTTTGTGGCTTCTGACAAACTCACACTACAGTATATACACTCAGTGGTGAGGAAGGCGCACTTCATGATTTCTTTTTAATATGTATCTTTATTAATTCCTTGAGAATTTAATACAGTGTGTTTTGATCATATTTATCCCTGCTCCTTTCCCTAACTCCTTCCAGATCCACACCTCCCCCCATCTCTTTCCCAACTCTATATCCTCTTTTTTTTTTTTTTTTTTAATAACCCATTGAGTCCAGTTGGTGCTAACCATATATGCTCTTGGGTGTGGAGCTATACACTGAAGCATGGCTGCCCTAGCAGGGGCCACACCCTTAAGGAAAACTGATTCTGCCTCTTCAGTCACGAGTGGGCACGATGCTGACTGCCTTGATTTGAGGCAGGCAATCAGGCTTTTGTGATTTTGAGTGCCGTGGTACTGTCCTGTTTAAAAGACACTGTTTTACTTCAGTCCTCCCTAACTTCTGGCTCTTAAAATCTTCTCCCTTTTCCCCAGTTGTCCCTGAACCTTGGGTGTGTGTGTGTGTGTGTGTGTGTGTGTGTGTTATGGATGTGTGACTGAGCACACTGAAGTCTATGCTTTTTGTGTTGACTTCCATTCAAAAACAAAACACAGCTGTTCGAAGGGTGTCCACTTTGAGATCATGTAACAGGGAAAACAAGTTAATGCAGGATTATGTTGTATTTCAGACAAAGCATTTGGTGTGCTGGGGTCTACCACAGCCTGAGCATCAAGACAACGCTGATCCTAGGTCTACAGAAGGAGGAGCAATTCCAGAGTACCCCTCTAGATTCTACAGACTATGCTCCGAACATGAATAAGTAGGAAGGTTCTGGGGTGTTCATCCGTACATAAGGAATATCAGAATTTAATGAATCCATGCTAAAAATATTATAATTGGTGGTAAACTGCTCCATTGGCATTTTGGGAGATAAAAGCTTGGTCCACTGTTGACAGTCCTAAGGGAAAGGTGGCCAATACTTTTCAGAGGATGGCCCGATTGGGGTTTTTTTGGAACACCTTGACTTGAGTCCACCAAAAGGCTTGAGTCTGTGAGACTCTCATTCAATGCCAGGAAATGCCCCTGTTTCTTTACACTAATCAAAGGCAAAACTCTTCCAGCAGGGGTAAAAGTGATTTATCAAAATTCTTTCTCTGAAGTATGGGTGTTAAAGAAATTATGGAGCAGACACTTAATCCCCTTTCCCCCAAATCAGCCAATTCAGGTGTCCAAACTCATATAGCTGGGTTTGTAAGTGTATGTGTTCTTGAGTAATCTCAGTGTAACATGACCCCCCCCACACACACACCCCTTAACTCTTTAGGCAGTCTATGACTGTGCATATCCACAGTGCCTTGGTGTCTACTCTGAAGCGCTTTTCTCCTCCTCTACTCCTGGAGCTCGGGTTTAGGGCCTCACCTGTACATGCTAGGCACGCATTCTGCAGTGTGTTGGGTATCACCAGTCCTAGTAAGAAGTCCTTACTTTACAATCGCTTGCCAAGGATCAGGATGCCAACTGCCAATGTTGTGCCGTTCCCATGGGATCTGTTAGCTTTCTGTGCATGGGCACAGCGTTGCCCCATCAGATGTGCTGGAACCAAACAAGGAAGAAGCTTGTTTCTGAGAAGTCTGCTGCTAAGGTGGGGTTCGGATGTTTGATGTTTTCAGCTTGGCCGACTGAGCTCATATTTTCCTCAGAGCTTTACACTGGCAAACATTTACTTTGTTTCTGAGAACAGCCACAAATCGAGGAAGGGTTTATAGCATTCAATCCAACTCTTGCTGGTTGTGTCTCCATAAAGATCCGAGAGGGTGAGTACAGGTTTCAGATTCAGAAGAAAATAAATTACTGACTGTACAGTGGCTGCCTTGGTCGTAACAATGCTGTGGGGAGCTGAAAAGGATCGCTCACTGAGTTCAAATGCTACATTAACCTATGTTCTCAGAAAAGCTAGACAGACTCATCAAACTGAGATTCTCACGGAGAATCCATTAGTAGCATAAGATGAAGATGTTATAAGATGTTATAAGATAAGAGTCTGTCTCAACGCCACTTCTACCTTAGCGAAAAGATGGAACAATAAGAAAGAACACTTTACTATGCCGTGTGACAGAGACCTCAGAGCTTATCCTGGGCAATGGCTTTTGTTAGCTACAAACAAAGAGACTCTCACAGACTAGGAGAATTATTTTATTCCCACTCATTTTAAAGTGAGAGAAGAAAATAAGCCCATGTTAACTCGGAGGGAGCAAGAGTACTGTGGTGTGCACACACACGTGTGTATATAAATTCCAACCTGTAGAAATGTTTTCACTTCTAATAATTATTAATAGACCCAAAGCAACCTGAAAAAAATAACTTCACTTGAAAATCCCATAATGATCTCTTTAAATGGGACATGGCCTTTCCATTCCTGCCTTAAATACCTTTCAGGTGAAGCTGGATGCTGTGCCGAGCCTGGGCTGGCTTATAGATTCACCTGTTGCCTTCTGTGTCAGCCACTGCAGTTTCTATAGTTTTCTATTCGGCTAAGCTCCTTGCATGCTCTTTCATCTAGGATGGAGTTAGCTGTGTGCTAACCCCAAAGTTTTGCCCAACTTTGGTTTGGTAACCACAGTGAAGTAGACAGAGCTTTTCAAAGCCCACGTGTAGTGTGATATGAGTCAGTGTTTCGGTTGCTGATGGCTCTTAGTGTGATGTCTGCCACCCTAGTTCCTGCTTAGAGGTCTGCACACAAGCTGGTCCTCGTATTGTTCATCCCTTGTTTTCCATCTGGCTTTTCTCACTCCATCATGGTGCTCCAGAAGTCCTGCTACCCTGTTTATATTCAGTTCCTTGAGCACAGATTACGTTCCAGGGGAAGCTGAAACCTTGAACTTTGTCCCCAATGCTCTTCTCTCCTTCAACTCCACCAACTTTATACAGAAGAACCAACTTAGCTGATTTGCTAAAAGTATCAATAGGTTGATCAAGATATTAATGATCTTCTCCACTCCTTTTTCCTCCCCCCCCCCCAGTTTCATGTAGCCCAGGATGGCCCCAAAAATCTGTAGCTGAGGATGTCCTTGAATTTCTGATACTTATAACCTATGATCTAATAGTAGTAGCTGATGTGATTTGATGATTTGATATTATTGTTGGGTAGCAACAGTGACTTGGTTTATCATTGCTGGTTTCTTCTTGTAGTTCTGAAATATCTGGTACTACAGAGTACACTTGGCTACCTGCAGCCTTATCTCCATGTAGTCTCAGTATAATATTTAGAAAATTACTGCTAGAGCAATTATGACCCCAAAGTGCTCACACTCTAGTTGGATATGGCCTGGCCTTATTTTAAAATATGCAGAGTTGCCCAAGTAACAGACAGACAGCATGCTTTTGCAAATTTTTTTTTTTTTTTTTTTTTTTTTTTACTATGAATGACACTTTATTCAGTCATTTTCTTCACAACTGAAACTCTGGGAATTCAAAATTAACATCTTTGCCTGTGAGCTTCTTATACACCCCAGAAAAAGTTTCAACCTTGTGCTCCACGTTGTTCTGCTGGGCTTTGTCTAAATGAACCTTGATGAGCCGGCTGCCGTCCAGCTTCACGCGGATCCTCTTCCCCACAATCTCACTCGGGAAGACCAAGTCCTCGAGGATGGCGTCGTGCACTGCAGTGAGGGTGCGGCTTCTGGGGCGCTTCTGCTTATTTTTCGTGCGGCTTTTCCGAGTTGGCTTGGGCAGAATCCTCCTCTGAGCAATGAAGACCACGTGCTTCCCACTGAACTTTTTCTCCAATTCACGAACCAGCCGGACTTGGATTTTCTGAAAAGACTTCAGCTGAGGAACTGGTACAAAAATTATGATAGCTTTCCGGCCACCACCAACTTCAATTTCCTTGGCCGCGGTGATGTTCAGTTCCCGCAGCTGTGCCTTGAGATCGGAGTTCATCTCCAGCTCGAGCAGCGCCTGGGACATGCCAGACTCGAACTCGTCCGGCTTCTCGCCATTGGGCTTCACTATCTTGGCGCTCGAGCTGAACATGGCTCGTCCTGACGGAGTGCCGGCTTAGAAAGAGCACTTTTGCAAATTTTTAAGGCATGAAATGCCCTTTAGGTTAATTATTGAGTTTTTAAAATATTTTTTTGATAGACTCAATTACCTTCTGAAAAATCTTGATGTATACGTTTTACTTCCTGGATGAGTGGAGGCAAGAGAAAATAATCAGGAAAGGAAAAGATTCAGGCTTGGGCTGGGAGATTTTCCAGGAATTACTTCTCAGCCTGTCCTTTGGTTAGTGGATTTTATGATTCTTCCCTGCAGGCTCAGTACCTTGTTTCTGTCCCTTAATCTTTTATTTTCTGAGAACATGCATGTTGTCACTCTGCCCTTCATCAATTCCTTATAACTTGCTAGCTAGGAATTTCCCTCATTGCTTATGAAAACCAACTTGGAATTGAAACAATACCTCCATCAGATTGCCTGTAGGCAAGTCTGTGAGGCATTTTCTTGATTAGTGATTGATGTGGAAGGGTCCAGCCCACTGTGGGCAGTCTTAGCCCTGGCCACGTGGTCCTGATTGTATTTAAGAAAGCCATGAGGAGCAAGCTAGTAAGCGTTTCCCCATGGCTCCTGCTTCAGTTCCTACCTCTAGGTTCCTGCTTTGAGTTCCTGCCCAGCCTGGATGATGGACTTTAACCTGTAAGCTAAATAAGCCTTTCCTCCCCCACGTTGCTTTTGACCAGAATGTTTTCTCACAGCAATGGAAGGCAAGCTAGGAGAGCAGCTCACGTGCCAGCTACACTTCCTCACCCTTAGTTAAAGCCCCCATACACGGCTCCTGAGCTCTCAGCTTCTCGGCCTGCTGCTCTGACAGTCAATTCCTTTTGTTTACGGAAGCTGTGAATCCTTTTTCCTGATTTTGAGTTGGGCTAATTTGTTTTTATGTTACTACATTTGGTTCAGAACTTTTAGGCGTTTGGAAGGTCTTCCTGTGATGTGAGTGGGGGCAAAAGAGGCTGTTCTGTACCAAATAAGCCAAGGGTCTTCCACTGCTATCTCAGGTGTCTGTATTGATTAGGTGGTACTAACATGAGCCCAATATATACCCTCCTAGAAGCTTACGACAGTGGTTCTCAACCTTCATAATGCTGCAACCCTTTAATACACTTCCTCATGCTGTGGTGACCCCCCCAACACTAAAATTATTTCATTGCTTCTTCATAACTGTAATTTGCTACTGTTCTGATTCATAATGTAAAAAGATATCTGATATACCACCTTTGTGTGGGTCTTGACCCCCAGGTTGAGAACCCCTGCATTAGAGGTTTTTGAGGCACAGGCTGTATCTAAATTGTACCCTAGTATCCTTCACTCGGCCAGTTAAAGGATTTTGTAAAGGCTCTGTTCTTTGTAGTATGTCCCTCAGATCGGAGTGGGAACAGAACAGGGGAGAGACCCTGGTTACCCCGAGAGACATTGCCAGCCCTTCCTATGCTTTTCAGGAGGCCTTGGTTGGCTAGTGAGAGAGGCTCTGCCTTTCCACCCATGGGCCTGTCCAGTGCCACACAGGCGTCAGGTCCTCATTTCTATTTCTAAATGAAACTTTTGGTCAACCTCCAAGGCTTTACTTAAAACCTGGGTAACTACTGTTCTCTCCATCGCATGTTTTTTAAAGTATGTTTGTGTCAAGAGCCCTTTGGGCGCCACAGATAAGCAAAGATGGGTCTTTCCTTCCAGAGCTCATAGCCTGGCTTGCCAGTCCTTACTGGCCTCTGTTTCTTTGTGGTTATTGCTGTTTTGTTTTTCATTATATTTTAATCATACCATTTCTCCCTTTCCTTTCTTCCCTCTCAACTCCCCCATATACTACTCACTTTCCTTTAAATTCATGGCTTCTTCATCATCAACTGTTATTGTATGCATATGTGTATTTGTATAAACATATATATTCCAAAATATAATCTGGTGAGTCTATGTAGTGTTACTTGTATGTATGTTTTCAGGGCTGACTGGCACTGGAGAGGCAATGGTGTGCTCTTCCCTGGGGAGGTTCGCTACCCAACTTCCAGCTTTACTCGGTTGTCTGTAGTTCTTTGTAGAGGGTTGAGGACTTTTCCCCATCCAGTTCCGCATGTTCATTGCTGTCCTCCTTACTCAGCTCAAGTTTGGGTGGTCATGTTGGTCAGTTTTTATGAGTAGAGCTTCTAAAGTTACTAGGAGATACAGTCTCAAGGCAAACTCCCTGATCCTCTGGCCCTTCCAATCCTCCTCTTCTGCAGTGTTCCCTGAGCCTTCGATGTGGGAGTGTTTTTGCTGATTAAACACAGGACCATTAAGACTGGTCCTCTGTTTCTTTTTCCTCCTCCTGCCCCACCTTTGATTATCTAAAAATTTTTAGGCTCAAAATATGAAAGCAGAAACTACAGTTTAGGTCAAGACATGGAGAAGTTATCGCAAACTTGCTAGCCATATTGGAATACTTTAACTTTGGAAATTGCTTCACAAAACATGGTAGAGAGGAGCAGGACAGCATAGTGGTTTCTGTCTGTCTAGGTAGAGCTAATTGTTTGTAATCCTAGTATCCATCTTATTTTATATGCTCTAATTCATACTGAGCGGGAACTCGGGATTCAAATCTACCCCATTAAGAAAGTTAAAACCTGTTTTTTTTTTATTACAAATTCATAGCAGCAGAAGCTGCTGAGAGTCACAATTTACCTACAGAACTTATGCCTGAAAGAGACCTTACTTAACATGCCATGCAAGAAGATCCAGAATTCGAACCGTGATAGTGAACTCTTCATTATTATAAATATGGAAGTTAAAGTAAAAATAGGTAAATAATCTTGTTTCCTAAAAGGACTAGATAAAATGCAAATATATGGGCATGATGTTGAATTTCATATAGATTCTACCTCTGGATTTGCATAACACATTTGTATTTGATAACATTGCGTATGTATGTTTATCTTTGGGACAGGGTCTTGCTATGTGCTCTAGCCTGACCTGGAACTGGGAGTTTTGCTAATTCAGCCTCCCAAGTGCTGCGATTATGGGTGTGCACCACCCTTTCTACTTGGACGTTTCTTTGGCAAGATCATCAGTAACTAACAAATACTGCTTGAGAGTGAACACCTGGGCCTGTCACATGGTTAGGACTATCAGTTTCTGTATATAAAGGTTATTCTGAGAATAGTGTTTGCTAGCAACTTCAGGCCCTTAGATGGTAATGGAAACCAAATCTTTTGAAAAAAAAACTTTTGAATCTCAAAAACCCATTTGAGATGATTGAAGAACAGCTCCCAAGATTCATGGTTTGGCCAGGTGTCGAAACAGATTTACTAGTGGTTATGAATTAACATTGTTGGGACTCAAGGTGAATTCTGTTCTGGAATCATAGGCATTTTTTTCCTTTAAGTGTAGAGGGTACTTTAAACTCTAAATATTACTTAGAACTCTAGGATTTTGAGCTGTGATGTTCCTGCTGGGAGTAGTATGAATGCAAAATGTATATTGGGTGCTATCTGAGACCTTCCAGACTTTTCTAGGTTGAATTTTATTAGTTACTTACTTAGTTAGTTAGTTAGTTAGTTAGTTTTTAAAGACAGAGTTTCTCTGTGTAGCCCTAGCTATCCTTGTCTCTATAGACCAGGCTGGCCTCAAACTCATAGAGATCCACCTGCCTCTGCCTTCCGAGTGCTGGGATTAAAGGTGCTTTATTTTTTATTAATTTGAATGTTTTCATGTACTGCTGATGGGGAGAAGTTCATGTAACTAGTTGGCATATCTATTTTGAAGAATATTTTAGTTTGTGTATGACAATTTCAAATGCTCAGATGACCCTGTGACTTAAGATCTTCCTTTGGGGAGCATTGCCATGTGAGTTTCTTGCTGAACTGGGTTTTGAACCCTGTGCTGTTGATATGCTGAGCCAGATAATTCATTGTCCTCAGAGGCTGTCCTGTGGAATGCAGCATCTGGCTACTCTGTGCAGTAAATGACAATTAAGTCCCCACCTTAAAATGCTTCCCTACTTTGTCCTGGAGGTAAATAGCCCCCATCAATGATCATACAATCTAGAATAATGTCTGCCATGGTATTTTTTGGAATATCAGATGAACTACAGTGGCCATGATTTAGAACAAAACCATTTCATAGAAATATAATCAGAACCATACAAGAAACCTTATGCTTTGTGATTATTGTAATTCTGGAAGTAAATAGAAACAGGTGAAATTGGCTATTTTTAGTATTGCACTTTATTTGATCCAATTGTCTAACATTATCACATCAGCATATAATCAATAAAAGTTACCAATGAGATATTTTGCATATTTTCCAGAATTAAGTATTTAAAATCTGGAGTGGGGCCTGGGGAGATCGTCCAGTTGGTAAAATGCTTGCTATGCAGACACAAGGACCTGAGCTCAATCCTTAGCACCCACGTACAAATCTGAGCATGGTGACCCATATTTGTAGTCCCAGCACTGGGAGGCAAAGACAAGCAGATCTGTGGGGCTCACAGCAAGCCCTGGGCCCAATGAGAGACTGTCTCAAAAACAAACAAAACAAAACAAACAAACAAACAAAGGTGAATGGCTTCTGTGGAACAACACCCAAGGCTGACCTTTGGCATCTACATACAAATGCATGTATACACATATGCACACAGACATGTACACCCTCCAACTTAGTGCATTTTAAACCTGAATCTGAGGTCTAGTTTGTGACTAAAGTACATTCTGTATCAATCCCGGTTAATAGCCACGTGTGGCTTTCTGCTACCATAGAGGACAGCTGAGATTTAGAGGGTAGGATTTAACTACAACTGGGGGAAGTTTGTACTCACAACTGGAAATGAGGCAGAGAACGTCCAAGTGGATATTGTTAAGTGAAAACAGCTAAACAATATGGTGTGTTGAAGATTATTTTGAAAAGTGAAATTGATATAGGATTTTCATGTTATGTATACTCACTGATATACTTGTGAGTATGTATATGTATAAATGATTAACTCCAGAAGTCCAATTGGCAAGAAAGAGGAGGGATTGTATGAGCGAGAATTGTTGAGACCAAGATTGGAAGAAGCACAGGGACAAATAGCCAAACTAATGGAAACACATGAACTATGAACCAATAGCTGAGGAGCCCCCAACTGGATCAGGACCTCTGGATAAGTGAGACAGTTGATTAGCTTGAACTGTTTGCGAAGCTCCAAGGTGGTGGGACCAGGAGCTGTCCTTAGTGCATGAGCTGACTGTTTGGAACCTGGGGCTTATGCAGGGACACTTGGCTCAGCCTGGGAGGAGGGGACTGGACCTGCCTGGACTGAATCTACCAGGTTGAGCTGAATCCCCAGGGGAGTCTTTGCCCTGGAGGAGATGGGAATGGGGGGGGGGTTGGGGGCGGGAGTGGGGAGGACAGGGGAATCCATGGCTGATATGTAAAGTTAAATTAAATTATAAAATAAAAAAAGATGAAAAAAATAAATGATTAGAAAGAGTTGTGGAGGACTTTTGGGGGTGGTGGCCAGCAGGGAAATAAAGGGAAATGTATTGCTGTGTAACTTGTATAATAAAGTCTTTGGATTGTGAGTGCACAGGCCTAATAGTCTCTAGGGATCAGTGGGGCTGTGCACCAGTCATTAGGGGTACATTTTCAAATGTTCTCACTGGGCTCCACACGGACCTATTAAATGGAAATATCTGAGAGTTCAATGCCAAGCTCTTCAGATGATTCTAAACTGTGGCTAGGGTGGAGAGATGGGACTGTGAAGAAAGTACAGAGTTAGACTATGTCTCCTTCTCTTACTGATGTCTCTTACAGAGGTAACTGGATGAGAACCTAGTGGGAGGTCCCTGGGGCACATTGATGAGGGCTTTTTGTTGTCAAATATGGGCAAATAGATCATTAGAGCTCTAGGGCTTGAGAACTTTTGTGAAGGTGTTGACTAATCTAGAGCCATTCAACTTCATGACAAGGCTGGCCAAGAGAGACTGTGAAAGTATTTCTCATCCTTATAGCATGTCTAGACAAACTCTTGACAGACAGGGTGCAAGCATACAGGACCCTGGAGCTGCATTTCACAGTTGGAGACTGGGATTGGCTGCTCAACCCAGCATGTTCTGAGAATCCATGCAGTGAGGCATTTCCTTTGCATAAACAGAAGTTTTACCAGGTCAGGAAGATTAAAATATTTGCATAAATTTTTGAAAGTTGGGGGAGACTAAAGGTGGGGTGGTTTATGGTGTTGAAACATCAATTTGATGATTCACTGTATGTCCCTGTTTTTCTTTGCCTGCTACCTGTGCCCACTCAAAGCCAAAATCATGGTTACGGTAGATCATCTGTACAAAGCATCCAAAATATTTTGACTGTCTCATCCTTTCCATAAGATAAGTCTGGGGACTCCACAGTTGAACAGTATGTTCACAGATAATATTAATTTGTTACATTATCCATGTACGTAGTTTGGATTCAGTTTTCTTTTAAAGTGGTGCATCACAATGCTATCGATCCTCAAAGCTGAGCAACTGCCGTCTCCATAGACCGGCAGTGACTGCTTATAAAAAGTCAACAAGCTGGGCTTGGGGAATGGACCCAAACCTGGGTGTTTCATCTTTGCTAAGACTAGGCACCCTTGTCTTCTTTTTCCCTAGGCTTTCTACGCACTCGCCTGCTCTTCTTGCACACAAACAAGACTACTTTCTGCCTTTTTTTAAATGATGAATCGTGCATTCGTTTCTTTTATATTGCTATAACCAGAAGCATTTAAGAGAAGGAAACATTCATATTGGCTCCTGGTTTTAGAGGGCTTAGTCCATGGTCTCTTGGCCCCTAGAGCTTGGGCAGACATCATGGTGACAGAAGTACATCTGTTTGAAGAGGTGGTCTATCTTTTGACAGAAAGTTGAGAGAAAGGAAGGGACTGGGGACCAAGTAGAGGCACAACCCCAGTGATGTCACTTTCTCCATCTAGGCTCTTCCTCCTAAAGTTCCTATGACCGCCCCAAACAGTACCACCAGCTGGGGACCATGTGTTCAACATAGGGACCTGTGGAGGGCACCTCACAAACTGTAACAGGTTGTTTTGTACCTTCCCTGCTCATAAAATTTTCGTGAAAGAGGGGCTTAGGGTGCATTCAAACCTCTACACAAAGACATTCATGTTACCTACATCAATAGCCATTGTTAAGTTATGTTGAAGTGGTACCTATGTTTTCTGAATCCATATGGTAAAACATTGTGGGTTTGTTTTTGTTTGTTTGTTTGTTTTGTTTGTTTGTTTGCAACTGTTATATTTTTTTAATGAAATCCCATAAGCATAAGTGTCTCATCCACAAACGTCTATAGACTCATAGACTATTAGAGGAAATCATTTTAAATATATGTAGCTAATTCATGGGGCTTGAAAGCTGATCATAGAATGGAGATGTTTGAACCTCCAGTCAGTATACAGTGGGTCGTTTGCACTTTTTCTAAGATGAGAAGGTGAAGGGAGAGGTGTTGCCTGGGAAAGAGATGCTCTCAATAGTTTGTAGGTATAAACTATGTAACTGGGGAAATAAGTGGAGTTGATGTTTATTAATCCAGTAATAAGCACCTAAAGAAATGATAATCATATTCAAACTTTTTGTGTTTTGTGCTAAGTACTGGTTTTTTAGTTAGATCAATTTGGTTATTAAATCCAAGTTTTTCTTGTTGTAAAATAGACATAAAATAAAATTTACTATCGTAACCATTTTCAAATGTGCATTCATTTGCATTAAGCACAATTATGATACTGTACAACCTGTACCACTACCCATTTCTTCATCCTGGGGAGAAAGCTCATTAAATTCATTCCCTCTGCAGCCCTTCTCACCTCCCCCAGTGCCTTGTAACCTTTATTCTACCTGTTTCTGTGAACCTGCTTGTTTTAGCTATGTATCTTAGGTAAGTGGAGTTAAATAATATTTGCCTTCGTGTCTGGATTGTTTCACTTGGCGTAGTATTTTCAAAGTCTGTCAACCAGAAACCCCTTCCCTTTTAGGGCTGAGTGATGCTCCACTGTGTGTACACATTTCATCTATCATCATCGCTTGATAAACACAGATTTTTAACTATGAGGCATTTATAACCACATGCATACCATCTTACAGTCTCTTGCTCTTCATGCTCTTTCCAAATATTTCTCATTCTTCTTTGGTCTCTTAAAAAAAAGGATTTGTTTAGTCCAGATAACAATTAGTTTCACCCTTCCTGGAAAGGCAGCTGAGATAAATTTAACCATGTCCTATCTTCTCCTTATTCTGCATTACATAGAGTAAGTTTCAGTCCATCATAGGCTCTATAGTAAGCTCCTATCTCCAGGAAATGAAAACAAGCTTTCTGAAACTCTTTAAGGAAAACATTAAATTATTAACTGATTTTATCAAAACATCTTACTTCTGTTTTGACATACATGATTTCCTTATAATTACACTGTAGTTCATTGTAACTTATTCAGAGAATTTTTAAACTAAACAGTATAAACAGAATAGCTCTACTTCAGTTATATCAACCCTGAAAACAGAATCATCATGGAAATTTCTAGAATTGAGCTCTGGCATCATATAACACTTTAGAGCTCTCTAGGGAACTGTCATGGCAGCCAGGGGTGTGGCTCACTGAGTTGAGATGATAACAGTCTTCTGGTTTAGCTCCGGAGTGCACACACAAACAAGGGTGTCTTTGGAACATTTTCCATTTGCAAGTTTGGTTGAATGGTTTGAAAGTGGATCCTGAAAATGTGAACTCTTAGACCAAGCCCCCAGAGGAAGGGAGTGGAAGACTCTTTTGTGTAGCGTCATAATACTAAGTGATTCTGGGAGTCATGTCCAGATGCTATTGTTTCTTAATGGGTGTTTTTTGTTTTTGTATAAATCTGATGGGAAGAAATGGCCAAGGAAATTGATTCTGTTGCATCAACCAGTTCCTTCACTTTAATACATATTCCCCAGTATAGGCTTGCACTTAGCTGCACGCACTTACCAGCACTACCTTTCCCACATGCGTGTTGGCAGACCATGTTCTTCTTTTGGAGCACACTCTTCTGCATCCATAAAAGCATCAGGACATAGGCACCCATGGGCCTCTGTCACTGTGCCATCTGTCTAGAGGGGTTGTTAGTCCTTTCCTGCTAACGTACCCAGTCTCTCTCTCTCTCATGTCCTTGAACCCCATGTTGTGGTCAGGGACATGTCAAACCTTCTGTGTACCATGGCTCATCGCTGCTTGAGAGCAGAGGCCACATCTTGCTTGCATTTTCTCTGTGCTCGCCCCTGATCTTTTGAGCACAGCCAGCCATGCCCTAGCCGCAGCCCTCCCAGGGCTTGTGCTTGCTGGAGGGCAGCAAGCAGGGCTGAGGATCAGGCCCTGTGAGGCTTGCCTCCAGGAACACAAAGGCCAACTGCGTTCTGGGAATTGAGCTTTTTAAATAGTTAATAGGAAATAAAGGAACAAGAGGAATTTCTCATGTTTAATCAGAGTGTTTATGATATAGAGCTAAGAATCTGGAGATACGTACCAGGTGCGTCCCTGGCTTATGTCAAAGCCAGAGGAGCATAGGCTTTACATCAGGGCGGAGATGGGAGAAAAAGCAAAGCCAGTTAATGGTAGAGAAGACCCAGTGGTCACCCCTTCCTTCCCAGGTGAGGGATTCCCATTTCCATTGACTTTGCTTCCTAAGGGAGATGACCCTAGATCAGACGTTTCAGAGATGTCATTTTAAAGTACAGAGAAAACAAAGGCATGGACAGCTGGCTTTTTCCCCCTTCAAAACAGTTGTCTGTGATCTATTTTTGTAGTTTCTTCTGATTTTTTGTAAAAGGTTTTCCTTTTTTCCTGTCCTGTTAATGGAAAGAGTGACATAAAATGACAGCAGGGTCCAAGGTCCCCTGGTTTGTACCAACAAGAACTTCTCTTCTAGTTTCTGTCACCTGGAGACATATTTGTAAGAAGTGGCTTCGTTGCCATTAGGTTTAGAATTATCTGACAACCCCTAGGCCTCCTCCTCCTCGGGACACTTGGCTGATTCCCATGGGGTACTAAGGTGCGTGGTGCAGACCTGTTATACAAAGGATTTTAAAATACATCTCATAGTCTCTCATTTTCATCATCAGCATTCTAAACATAAAAATGTATTTCCCCTCACATTCAATAGTTGTGAGCATCTTCCCATATTTGTGTACCTGCCCATCTACCATCCATCTGTCTTCTTTTGCACTGTGACATGGAAGTTAGTCGCAGATGGCATGATACCTCCAAACATTCCTCAGTGAAGAACCTTCCTCTGCATAAACAAAATGCCTTGTTACCCTGAAGAATATTAATAGCATTTCTGCAATGACATGTACTATCCAATCTATCCTCAAATATTCTACACTGTTGAAAGAATTTGTAAAAATTGCCTCCCTGAAGAAGCCCAGAATACTAGGAAGCTGAGGCAGATTTCAGAGGGTGGAGGAGTGTGGAGAAAAGAATGAAGCAATGGAGTGTGGAAAATATGGAGCCACGGTCCTTGGTTGTAACTCTTGGAGGTACTAAGTCTTGGGAAAGTCAAGTCATTTGCTTTTTCTAAGTTCATGGGCAAATGAAGGGATGGGGCAAGGCAGTCTCTAAGGGCTCTTTGATGCTGTCTTTCAAATGTGATTATGTATATTTGCAATGGATACCCTTTATTTTGAGAAAGAATTTTTTTTCTGTCCACTCTTGATTATGGAGTGTCTAGTTTGGTGATGAAAGTTATGAAGGTACTTGCTGTTTTATGGTGCCTCCCCCTCCTCCTATGGGACAGCCATCTGTTAACTGCTGGATCTATTGTTCCCCTGGAAGAGGAAGAATTGTACACTGTTTTCTTGTACCACTTATCCAATAGCTCTCATTTTTCCTCATGGTTTTCTTAGCTCTTGAAATGATGGGCTCACCTTCTTCCCAAAAGACTATCTGATGTGGGTCATTCATACTCCTCATTAAGCAGTATTTTGTTATTAAAATAGTGCTTAAGTAATTATGAATTGAGAGAGTTCAGGGGAATATCTGTACTTGTCCTAGAATGTAAAAACGTTGGAGAGAGCGTGGTGCTTGTTTCTGATCTCACAGTGATATTGTGATACTTGCTGTGTTCTGGTTATTGCCAAGTGAGCCAGAATTGTTCCAGGGAGTAGATAGTTGGGAAACATGTCTGGTTCTCCACTGCATCACAGTCCCACTGAATCAATGATTGAGAGAGCTCTCGTGCGCTTCCTCACTCCTTCCTTCCCTCTCTCCCCTAGTCCTTTTATTCCTATTTTTCTCCATTTCCCCTTTCCTTTTCTCATTTGTCCATTCGTCTGGTCTATCTGGGTACTGTGTGCCTGGTGGGATGGCTGCAGCTGGACCTCACAAGGTCCCGTGGCTAATCTAGCTCACCAATAGCTCACCTCAAGATGGAAGGCTACAAGGGGGTTATTGCCTTGAAAAGCATATTTGTTAATCATGATTAAAAACAAAAATGTTCCATGGAGGTTTGTATGATTCACTAGTGAGATAAAAGTGATGTCCAAGCAGTCTCTCATTGGGGGATGTGGAACTGTTTGGGGGAGAGAGAATGTTTTTATGTGGGAGTTTATATTTTTAACAGACTCTTTTTAAAACTTCTAAATATTTTGTCATTGACCTCTCAACCATTCTCTTATATAACCATAAAGTTATTTTCATGACTAAAAATGAGTAATTTTATAGCATGACATAACTCTCCTGGAAGATGCCTTTTTTTTTTTTTTTTTTTTTTTTTTTTGTTTTTCGAGACATGGTTTCTCTGTGTAGCTTTGCGCCTTTCCTGGAGCTCACTTGGTAGCCCAGGCTGGCCTCGAACTCACAGAGATCCGCCTGCCTCTGCCTCCCGAGTGCTGGGATTAAAGGCGTGTGCCACCAACGCCCATCGAAAGATGCCTTTTTCTTCTATTTTTATTAATTCTGTGAGAATCCATACAATACATTTTGATCATATTCATATTCACACATACCCCAGCTCCTCTTCTACCCACCCTTGTTTCCCTCTGCACTCAACTTCAAGTCTTCCTCTTTTAAACCCACTGAGTACAGTTTGTGCTGCTCAAGTACTCTTGGGTATGGGCACACCCTGGAGCGTGGTCAACCTACCAGGATCACACCATTGAAGAGGACTGACTTTCCTTTTCCCAGCAACTACCAAATATCATTAGTACCTCAGTTAGTAGGGCAACTTCACCTCTACCTCCCCTTTGGTTTGCCTTGAACTTGCACTTGTCTCATGCATGGTAATCACCATCACTGAGTTCATACATGCAACACCATTTGGTGTCTGGAAAAATAACATTTCCTTGAGCTTATCTACCACCTCTGGATCTTAGAATTTACCTTGAAGATATTTTGAGCCTTGGGGGAAAGTGGTATGATAGAAAACGTCTCATTTAGGTCTGAGCACTCCCCAATCTCTTTATTTTCTTCAGGTTGACTAGTTAGGGTTTCTGTATTAATTGTTATTTACAGCAAGAACAAGCTTCTCTGAAGAGGTTTGGGAGACACATTGATGTATGAATATAGCCATAAGTCATTAGGATTTATTTTAGTTATACATCTATTTAGCAGAACAATAGTATTAGGGCCTAGGCCCTAGCAGAGAACCTATCCACTACCGATTCTTGGCCCCATTAACACTGCCAAGGATAGTTCCCATCTCTTGGAGTGAGCCTTAGATCAGAAAGTAGTTGGTTACGTCCATAGCGTTCATGCCACTGTTGCACCAGTGGGCACATCTCGTCAGGCCAGTTGTTGTTGAAGCCCACAGGGTTCACAGTTGGATGAGACTGGTGATTGCTTTTTCTTCCTATAGCATGTATAGCACCTTCCAGCAGTCTGAAAACTAGCCAGTGGGGTTGAAGTTTCTAGGCAAATACCATATTGAATTTTAAATATGTTATGACTCAAGGATGTCATACCTTAAGCAATAGTGTCTTACATCAAGTTCTGGAGGGTGATCAAGAGCACTGGCAATAGCTTGTAATGTTTGGAGGTCTGTGCATCCCCATTGGCCAACAACTCAAAAACAGATAACCTGTTCCTAGTACTCTTTTTTTTTTTTTTATTCTGATAGCATGTGGTGTCTAATTAGGGTATCATTCCCCTGTTACAGGATAACTGTGACATTTAAACTCTTTCATATATGTCTACATTTTAAGAAGCTTCTACAGTAGTTGGTTTCTGTATGGCTTTTTCAAAAGGCCTGTAGTGTTAATTATTGCTCTCCATACTCCTCATTCACTCTGGCCCTACCACTCCCCACCCCACTTAACCCTTCCTGCTGTATTATTCACCTTTCCTCCTTTGTATGACTGTGTTCTATGTCTCTTCCCTCAGAAGGTCCTTTCCTCTCCCATCATGCCTTACTAGTTCCCTAACCTCTCTGGGTATTCTGAAATGTGCCATTTTATTGTGGAAAAAAAAAAGACCAAGTTCTCTCCAAAGCACTTCACTCATCTATTTTTTTCCCAAGAGAAATATATGAAAATATCATTTCCCCAGATAGCCACCAGTATTTTACCTGAATTTTTTGTTAGCCAAGTGAATAACACTTTTACATTTGTATTTCCTTTTTATTGAAAATACATTTTTCCATTTTTTAAATATGTATTTATTTTTATGTGCATTGGGTGTTTGCCTGCATATATGTTTGTGTGAGGTTGTCAGATCCCCTGGAACTGGAGTTACAGGCAGTTGTAAGCTGCCATGTGGGTGCTGGGAATTGAATCTGGGTCCTTTGGAAGAGTGGCCAGTGCTCTTAACTACTGAGCCATTTTCCAGCCCATGAAAATAGATTTTTTTTTCCCACACAGCATATCTGATTACGATTTCCCCTCTGTCTACTCCTCCCAGTTCCTCCATACCTCCCCTCTGGATCAACTCCCTTCTGTCTCTCCTTAGAAAACAAACAGGCACCTAAGGGATAAAAATCAAATTTAATATAATAAAATAAAACAAAAAACCCAAATATGAATAGGACAAAACAAACAGAAGGAAAAGAGCCCAAGAAAAGGGACATAAGATGCAGAGTCGTGCTTGTTCACACACTCAGGAATCCCATGAAAACACAAAACTGGAAGCCATAATATATATGCAAAACCTGTTGGTTAAAAAAAATAAACCAAGTAATGAATAAAATAAAATGGAAAATAAAATAATAAAATGGCCTTGGTGATATGAGATAATGGGTCCAGGGTCCTGGAAGACATCCAAATGACATCCAAAGATGTCATTGATTCATTTTCTGTTGGCCACCTACTGTTGGGCATGCAGCCCTCGAAAGTAGTTTGCTTTCCCAGTAAGACTCCCTGAGGGAGAACTGATTTTTATTTTTATTTTTTTATTTATTTATTTATTTATTTTTGAGACAGGGTTTCTTTGTGTAGCCCTGGCTGTCCTGGAACTCACTGGCTGGCCTTGAAATCACAGAGATCTGCCTGCCTCTGCCTCCCAAGTGCTGGCACTGAAAACTAATATTTCATTTGCAAGTTGTTATCAATTGGGCATAGCTTCTGGGTTAGGGATCACTTGTATTTATTTAGGAAAAAGGGTTTTTTTTTTTTACATTTATTATGTGTGCATATATATACATGCATATGTGTGGGGGCCCATATGGGAGAACCTGCCTTTTCAAGAGCTAAGAAAACCACAAGGAAAAACAAGAGTGTATTTGAATAAATGGTACCAGAAAACAGAAAGAAAAACTTGTGGGAGTCAGTTTTCTCCTTCAACCATGCGGGTTCTAGGGATAGAGTCCAGGTCACCAGGCCTAGTGACAAGCTCCCTTGTCTACTGAAAATCATCTTACTGGCTCCATATTTGCATTTTTAAAAGAGAAAAAAAAAAGGAACTTGAGAGATGCCTCAGTGGTTAAGAACATTAGGTCATCTTCCAGAGGACTTGGGTTCAATTCCCAGCACTCACAGGGCACCTCACAGCCATCTTTAACTCCAGTTCCAGGAGATCCATTTAGTGCCCTCTTCTGACTCCTGTGGGTACTGCATACATGTGGTACATAAACATCCATATATAAAATAATATGAAAAAAATTTTAAACCCACAAAAATATGTAACTCAAATATGTTAAAATAGAAATTAGACCCCAAGGTAATAAACTCCGTGTATGTGAGCAGTTTGGAGTAGGATATTTATATTTTGTAATGATTTAGGAAGGAGACACAATGTACCTAGTTCTTCATTTTATAAATATTCTTGACCAGAAACCATGTCAGAGCCTGACATAGCAGAAAACAGCATGTTCTAAAATTTAATTTGTAATAAATGGCTTTCTACATGAATAATATAAACATTTTGCTATATTAAAGTTCTTTCCTAGTATGGTCTTCATGTTTTCATGGTGCGTTTTATATATTTATATTAAAATAACATGAATCTCCCCGGTGCAGACAAACACTCACCTTAAGTTCTTGAAGGCTGTTGCTCATTTAAATTTTTTTTTGCATATCAGTCTTTGACTTGGGATTCATTTTCATATGCCCTATATGTAGCTGGAGAGTTTTCTGAGGTCCCGCCAAGCCCAGGCAGCCCAACAGCCCACTTATAAAATAAACACACAGATGCTTATGTTATTTAAACTCAGGCTTCTTATGTTATGGCTCAGGCTTCTAGCTATCTAGTTCTTACATCTTAAATTAATCCATTTCCATAAATCTATACCTTGCCACGTGGCTCGTGGCTTACCAGCATCTTCACATGCTGCTTGTCATGGCAGCGACTGGCAGTGTCTCCCCCTGCCTTCCTGTTCTCTCAATTCTCCTCTGTTAGTCCCGCCTATACTTCCTGCCTGGCTACTGGCCAATCAGTGTTTTATTTATTGACCAATCAGAGCAACACATTTGACATACAGACCATCCCACAGCACCTATAGACCTGTGTTTTTGGTTTTTTCCTTTGTATGGCTGAGCTCTAGTCCCCGTGCACTGAAATGACACTTATTGGATATGTCAGCATAGTACCGGGCACACACAGTTTCTCTGTGAGCATTTCTCCTTTCCCTGTCCCCATCTCTGTCTTGTGCATGGTCGTGCCACATTAATAATTGAGATTTCATTATTTTATTTATTACAAATACTTTTCAAGTTTTTCTGAATAACACATGAGGATTGCCAGCTTCCTGGTGCCGCTTTGGGGTTTTGATACGTCGTTTCCCCAGGAACTGTTTTCCCATTGGACCATGTCTCAGTAGATAATTGACCAGTCTTCAGGAGTAAGGGAAGGTTCCAAGAAAGAGCTTCCGTCTCAGCTGGCAGCAGCTTCAGAGCTTGTTGGCCTGATGACGCAGGGCCACTTAGATCGGATGAGTGAGAAACCATGTACATGGCAAGATGCCGAGGTGAGTGTCTGCCCCAGAGGTACTCCATGGGAAACAGGAGCAGGCTGGGGTGGACAGAATGTGTCTCTGTCAGCCAGCACTTCACTAGGTGTCACAATCCAAACGAGGAAAGTTAAGGCCTTGCCTACCTGCAGGGCAGAGTTTTAGTTACTAAAACAAAATTAGTTCACAAGTAGAGATCAAGTCCTTTAAGATCCCCAAATAATTCAGATTTTGAAAAAGCATGAAGAGGAAGAGAGACTAGAGAAGGTTAGCAAGGGCGTGTCAGCCTGTGTGGCAGGACAAAGGCGGCTGGTTTGGGTTGTCTGCTGGTTTGTAGACACAAATTCTCCATGAAGCAAACTGAAAATTTCTCAGCTACCTTAACAAGGAAGCTGAGTTTTTTCCCTTTAAGTCAAAGTCGGAAAAAGAACAGCAATACGGGCTGTAGAATGGAGAGGCAGAAAACTAAGCAGGCTGCTGGGAAATACTGCCTGTTTGAACAGTCAGAACTCAAGTTTTATTTCCATCTATGATTGAAAATAGAAACTGAACTGACAGGAGCATTATCCATCGGGGAAATTTAAAGTCTTACCTTGAAATCTAGTGTGTTTAAAAACAAAACAAAACAACAACAACAACAACAACAACAACAAACAACAGTGTGTGAAGCTAATGGTGGGGCCAGCATTTTATTATGTGCACTGAAACCTGGAACTCATTTTTGTTTCTCCTGAAGACAACTTGACCTTGGAAAAATGCTGCCGAAGTCTTGCATTTGGTTCTGTTTGGATTTCAATGTGGAGATGATGGTTCAATTATAGGAGATAAGGCAGACTGATAAGATAGCTACTTTCAAGAGAGTGGAAATGCACTTTTATCAGCATTGTCAGACTGATGCCACACTTGTTAGCAACGCATTTGGAAGCTAGAGCTTCAGTATGGTCATGGTTTTTGGGGTTTTTTTTTGTGGTGGATATTATTTTATATGTAACCAGAGGACATCATTCCTGATTTTCCTGGGTGTTTTAGCTAGTCCAGAAATACTAGATAACTTAGAATAATTGTAACACATTTAATCAGCAATAGGTACCATGCCAAGTCTCTTTCACTTCTTAAAAATCTGGGCTGAAAGGTGAAGATCTGATCTGTTTTTAGTGTACATTCTTTAATTAGCTAAGTCCTTGCTGAGTACAGCATCTACACCAGAACGTATCCTGACTATGAAACATGTCCTGGATAAAAGTTGGAAAGGAGTGGATTTGGCTGTTGCTTCTTATCTCTTCAGCTTGAGTGCATATTGGTCACTTGGAGAAGAATAGATATGAGCTCTGGCTGGTGTCTTTACTGGCCCTTCCATCCACAGATCAGAGAACTTTATTCATGCTTTGCCTATTTTATGTCTAAGCTCAGTCTACACCACCTCACAAATATCTGTCTGTCTTCAGGCCTATGGAAATGTACCCTAGTGGCATCTTTTTCTCAGGTTGGGGGCAGGCCTGGATAAGCCCCATAAAAGGGGTTTATTGGACAGTGAAATTGCAAGGTTGTGAGTGCCTCTGAGAGCAAGGCTGGAAGCTGAGGAGATAGTATAGACTATACACACACACACACACACACACACACACACACACACACACACACACACACTTGGCTCCATAGCTTCTTTGTTCCCTTGAGTAGGGAGAAGATGAAAACCAGACACTCCAAATTTGAGCTCCCTCACCTCACTACAAGAGGGGCATTGTGACAAACCCTGGCCTACAGGAGCATCCACAGGCTGCTGCTGTTTCTCTGACACTTGAGCATCTCAGCCAGCCAGCATCTGAGTTTCTGTCCTGTGCAGGTGGTTAGGCTAGGTGTTTGGGAGCGCACAAAGCAGAGAGCTATTTTCAACCTAGTTGTGGCAAAAACAGAAGCTGAGATGAGAAGATTTTCAAAACCTCTGATAATTAAGAGAGAGTGGCTGGCCCACAGTTGTCAAAGGAGGGAGTTGGGGCTGAAGTGGAGTAAAGTGGTACGGAAGGGAAGGCAGCTGGTTTTGGGGCCATAGGTGGCAATCTTAAATGGCTCCAGCAGTACAGCAAATGTGTGAATAAGCTCACAAGACAGCAGTGACTAAGGACCGGTGTAAGGATGTGGGCTGAGCAGAAGAACATATGTCTTAATAGAAGGCTTTCAAATTAAAAGAGTTGAATGGTGATGCTTCCACCAAATTAAATGGAAGTTGGATCCCTGAGTCCAAATTTGGATCTCTGGGAAAGAAATTAAACTGGCACCATGACATTGGTGCAGAAGCTTAAAACCTGATGCTGGATCACCTTTATCCCTCGAATAATTGAACATCAGCTAGAAAATAAGTGCAGCTGGGCAAGGTGGTGCATACCTTTAATTCTAACTTTAAGAGGCAGAGGCAGGCGGATCTCTGTGAGTTTGAGGCCAGCCTGGTCTACACGGTGAGTTCCATGCCAGTCAGGAGTGAGAGTCTGTCTAAAAATCAAAAAGTGTGAGAGGAAAAGTTAAGGAGACAGTTGTTGACCATGCAAGAAAAAGTCCAAATGGTGTTTGCAAGGAGGACATGTCAGGCTCCCTCTTCCTTCTATGATGGAGAATAAAAATGTTGGCTACAATGGAAAAGGGTTCCTAGTCCTTAAGTGAAGAACTCTGGGCAGTAGATATTGTCTGGAAGAAGGAAAGTGAGTTTCCTTAAATGTGGCTCCTGGGAGGTCTCTATGCACCAGTGGATGGCCCCACACCCAAAACTATATGGCCAGCACAAGTTTGAGTCAATTGTTTGTTTAAAAAAAAAGTTAGGGTACTAGGGAGGTGGGGGTAGATCTCGGAGGAGTTAGTTGGGAGAGTGATAAAAATATGTGAAATTCTCAAAGAATTAAAAAATTTTTTAGTTTATTATACTTGTAAAATGTGTAAGAATCTCCTATTACTCTTGCCACTTCTGTAAAAAATCGTACCATGACTAATAATTATTCTAGCTAACAAGTACGTTAGTGTGAAGCAGGCACTCTAGTAGGTTGCATAGTACCGTACCCCCTAAATTTATGATGAGTTTAGAACCTGCAAATGTGATCCTCTTTAGAAATAAGGTCTTTGTGGGTATGATAAATGATGTGATACTCAGAGCAAATTTGGTTGGACCCTAAATCCAAGATGGCTGTACCCTTACATAAGAGTGCTGTGAAATGTGAATATAGGCACCCAGGAAAGATGTCCCCACAATGGCCAGACCCACGATCATCATGCACAGTGAGACACACTAGAGACAGGAGAGAAGCAGACAGTAGTCCCCCTCTGTGGGAGAATAAATCACCACGATTTTAAGCCACTGGCCATAGTTCTTCATTATAGCTTATGACCATTTTTCAAATTTCTCCATGGTTATTATAAATGTCACAAAGTTACTAACCTCAAAGATTGTAATTCCTGCTTGTGACCTTACCTCCTAAATGCAGTCTCTCCCAAACTAATACATCGGCTTCTTTATCTCCATTTCCGAAACCATCTCCCTTATAAATTGTTGTAACTAGTGTATGAATTCTTATTTCTACATTAAAATGTGATTTTAATTCTCACAGTAAATGATGACTGGAGGTTATTATTATACACTCTTTTGGTTGTTTTGTTTTGTTTTGTTTTCAATATAGGGTTTCTCTGGGTAGCCCTGGCTGCCCTGGAACTCATTCTGTAGACCAAGCTCTTCTCGAACTCAGAGATCCACCTGCCTCTCGAGTGCTGGGATTAAAGGGTTGTCAAAATCAGGCTTCAAAGTATTTAAGCAACTTGCCCAAGGCTCTACTAGAATGCTAAAGAGAGTCAGAGGTTGTAGTGCACACACGTCCTTAGCATCACTGAAACATTGTCACCCTCAGACTGATTGCCTTGCCATCATTATCGTGCTATATCATGTTTCTTTGACTTTCCGAGGGCTGGACCATGAGGACATGTCCATATCATAGGGATAAAATGAAAGTGAGACTCCCCAGGACATTCTTCTTTGCTTCCTTATATATCTTGTTGTTATGGTGAGGGAATCCCACCAAATGATGGGGTCGGGGAGACAAAGAGGTGAATCCTTACGACAATAGAATTTCTTTTATGTTGAGGAGCTTTTGGGGCTCCATCAATTTTAGTGTCAATGGAAAGCTCCCCCCACCTGTAGGAGACCACTGGATAGATTATTAATATAGCTAGTAGCCATCTTAGTCTCATTTCCTGTTGCTCTGATA
Organism: Peromyscus attwateri; assembly: GCA_902168425.1. Taxonomy (NCBI): domain Eukaryota; kingdom Metazoa; phylum Chordata; class Mammalia; order Rodentia; family Cricetidae; genus Peromyscus; species Peromyscus attwateri. The sequence continues at coordinate 30,429 of CABHPP010135686.1, forward strand.
AAACAACCCTCACAAACTCTATCAGGCAGAATGGGCCAGGCTCTAGCTATTCCTCTTGGATGCCTCACAGAGCTAGAAGGTAAGAGCCTGCTGCTGAAGACACTATACACCCTGGTTATAAGATGTGCAGAAGTCAAGCTGGAGGCCACCTGGAAACTTCCTCACTGTTGGTTAGCTTGTATAATACTGGGACATCATATCCCTTGACTCCATGGCCATACAGTCAAATGATGTGGCCCAGGCAACCCTTCCCCTGCAACCTTGATGGCCGTAACCTAACCCACTCGCTGAGGCTGTCTCTGCTTGCTGCCTATAGCCTTCTCTGACAAGCATAGTGTATTTGCTCTTTCTAAGGTCCCTATTTTACTTCCAGTTTTATTGCCACAACTCCACACACTGTCCTGTCAGGGCTTGCTTGCAAGGGACTCTAGTAACTGCCATACATAGTCAGGCTTCCCCAGCCTTCCTTTGAAATTATGGTAGAGGCCTCTATGATACCACAATTCGGCTGTGCATGTCTGCAAAAGCAGAGTCATGTAGATAATGCTAAAGATTGCCACCAGCACAAACTGTACCTGGACCAACTTAAACTATGGCTCTAGTAGTATCTAATTGTCCTGATAGCTAAAAAGCAGGAAAAAAATCCTTGGGTATTTGGGGATATGCAGGGCCACCTCCCTGTGTAGCGTCTCTGCAAACACCAGGGTTGGCAGAGTAATGATCCATATGAGGCAAGGAAGAAATCTAGTTCAACACAATTTAGTTAGTGGTGTTGGTTCAAACTTCTAGAATCTAACCTCAGGTAGTTTATTTTAGCCGTATTTAAGCATAGAATAATTTTGGGAAAAAATTTCCTGAAGATAATAACCCAATTCCGTGTCTACAATAGAACTTAAGTCATGTTTACACTGAAACTCTTTACAAAGTACATATGGCCTCTTCCATAAAGATGGGCTCTGTTGACTCAGAAACAATGCACTCGATAAGGGACTAGGGAGAATGATTGAGACAAACATAATTGTCTGTGGGAGTCAGGGGTGGCCTGGCCCTACAGATAACACAGAAGTTAGCTAGGCTGTTGTAAAGTACATATGACATCTCCCGTAAGGATGGGTTTTGTTGACTGAGAAGCAATGCTCAGAATAAAGGTATAGGGAAGAGAAGAGTCTGGGATAAGAAAACATAATAGTCTGGGGGATTCAGGTGTGGCCTGGCCCTATAGATAACAGATCACCAGGCTATTTAACTACATCTATTCCCAGCTTTCCAGGTAGAAAACAGGTATACAGCTTCCTTTGAAGAGAAACACTATGTGCTTAACATACTGGTTTCCCTAGAGCTTATCTGTGAGCACAAGGACCTTGTTGCCCTCTCCACCTCTAGGTTCCCTTCTCAGATGGAGGTCTTGGAAACAAATTTTCATTTTGATACCCTTGAGCCTGGCATGTCTTCCCCCTGATTTCTGAGATCCACATCTGCTGTATTTTTCTTTTGTACTAAATGCAAAACATGTGGTTTCTTCTCAATGGTGTACACATCTTTAGTAACCAGTGTCATGGATGTACCTCTGTATACCTTGCTTTTCTGACCAACATGTGAATTAATTTTAAAAAGTTCTTTGACAATTTCATACACGCATATAATGAATTTTAGTCATTTTTCACCCCGTTCCTCCCTCTCATCCTCCTGCAAACCTCCTTTCTAATACACCTCCATGTCTTCTCTTCGTATGTAACCCCACGAGTTTAGAGCTGTTTGCACAAGCATGGATAAGAAATTATTTACCAGTGCTTGGGCAGCCTAGCAGTGCTGCACTACTGAAGAAAATGACACTCCTAACCTTAACAACCATTAACTACCACTAATCCCTCAGGGTGGGGAAGGGCTTCATGGACCCTCTCCCATCCACAACAGAACACGGATAGGAGCCAGTCTTCTGAAGTTCTTATGTGGAGACTCACAGTGAGTTCCTGAGGGCAATGACCATGGCATGTCTGGAAGACATTTTTGCTGCACATTCCCCATCCTCCGGCCCTTGGGTTTCTTCTGCCTTCCCTTCCATGATGTTTCCTTAGCTCCAGCTGTGGATTTTTCAAGGTTGTCTTCTCTGTTCATCTTTGCTCCAAATTCTAAGCATGTAGTGAGGGAGGAGTGGGAAGGGGGAAAATGATGTGATTACACTATAATATCAAAAATGAAAGGGAAAAAAAGCATCTGGCATTACCCGCACAACGGCCTGCATCTATGCTGCGTGTGAGATCAGTCTGTTACCTCTAAGTGTGATTTCTTAGAAGACTCGGGAAAAGGAGAAGAAGGAGCCGGAACCACCGCATGCTGACGCAAGAACAAGCACCAGACCAGCCAGCAGTCTTCATGTTCATCTGAAGCTTTGTCAGGATGGCGTTCACTGTCTGTGTTTCCAGCAACACACTCTCTTCTGAGCGAACACCAGAATCATCCATTTTTGCTTAACTTTTAGCATTCTAGTCTTTTCCTATCCCGTTCTTCCAAACTTTGTCTTTCCCCCCAAACAACTATTTTTCCACATCATCCAATATATTTACAGAAATTCTACGCCTTGGTACCCATTTTCCAGGTTCCACTCAATCAAGTCAGAATAATAAGCCAAAATTAACCATCAAAGATAAATCTTTATATTGTTTTTGAGAATAAAATAAATATATTTCAGAAGCTTTTTTGGACGGACATCAGTGAGAGGCATGTTGAATAATTCTCAAATGTTTTCTGCATGAAATGAGAAGACACCTCAAATGTCACAGTAAGAGTACATAAAGGTACAGAAGTGAGAGGGAGATGAGAATGAGTGTCTTCCAGGAGTGTGGGAACATTTGTGAATGGTAGTGCTAGACCAGTGTGGGGATGAGATGGATGAGTTGGCCAGGGTGTGAACAGCCTATGGGTCAGATAAAAATGGCAAGGCCACACATGGGTGTGTAGTCTTGCAAAAAGTACCACTTAGCCATTCCTCAGCTGCTCAATTCTTATACTAAGTACCTCATAGATAAATTCATGTGTGTAGTCACAACGGCAGAATGGAAATTCTGCACCTACTTGTGTAGGTATCAGTCTGAATATAATTGTTCCTATTTTCCTAGAATTCCAAGGAGAACTTGAATGTTTTTTAAACCTTTCCAAGGTAGATGATAGAATACTGCACTTCTAATGACCTGCCATCACCTCATGTTTAGTTACACCAGCAGCAGGTAGCAGTGTTTGATTAACTTGTGTTTATTTCATTTGATTTGAATTTATCCTGGGGTGAAGGACTATGGCCACCTTGACCATAGTCCTTCAACAGAATCCCATAGTGTTTCAAAATGATTGCTTCATCTCCTTGCCTACACTCATGTGGACTCAAGGGTATCATTTCTCATCTGTTTTAAGGGCTTCTGTCTTTTTCTTGATGCCTTGTTCTGCTTTTCCTCCACTCTCAACATGAGCGAATGTCCAACTTTGGAGCGGCTGTCATGATGTGCAAGGGCAGTTCTGACTGTAAGCTCGCTTAGAGTCAGCCGTTTGAGAGTACCCCCAGCAGCTCACAGGCTGAGAGTCATTGCCCACCAGTGCCCTGATGCTAGGATTTCTCAGTAAATGTTACTGTAAGAATTCGGGGAGGTGTTTATTTTCAGGAGCAACACTGAACTGTGGGAGGTTCTGAAACCATTCATGAAAATGCGTATGTTTTCCCTTTTCATAAATCCATCATGAGTCAGTCTCATTCAGCAGAAGGTGAATTCATGATCTTATAAGAGGAATGAGTAATGTCAATGGAGTCTCTGGTATTTTATCTGTTAGCCATAAAACATATCAGGGTAGGATTCTCCATGCCATTGATGTGTTTTGTTCATTTCTTGGGAAAACTAATGGCGGTCTAGAGAACACTCCAAAATGAAGTTTTTGTTGCAAACAAGTAACAAGTATTGTATTACTTTTCCATGGTTTTATAAATGAGCTGTTGACACAGAATGAGCTATATTGTATAGCTTTTTCTTTTATCCTTTCTGGGGTAAGGTGTTAATGTGGAGGCCCAGGGTCTTACTAAGTAGCCCAGGATAGCCTCAAATTTATGACCCTCCTGTGATAGCCTCCTGAATACCCACATTACAGGACTGTGCCATGAAGATCACTGAATTGTGTAGCTCCTTGCAGAAGGATTAATGTTTGCCCATCACAAAGATCTCTGAACCATGTAACTGCATCCAAGAAATAAATATAAACCAATACCAAATGTTTCCTGATATAATTAATACCAAGCTAAATGCTTGTATTGAATTTCTAGTGCATCCCATCTTTATAACATTATGAAGATTTGATTATATGAATAAATAGCTCAAATTAATTTAGAATGAAAGCTCACCTTAAAGTCTCTCTATATTTGAACTCTTAAATGCATTGATAGCAACTGTGGAAAGCACACTATTTTGTGTACCTTACTTTTAGAAACTAAGAATTCAAAGTATTTGTGATTAAAAGATCACTAGTGTGGCTCTTTAATTCTGTTTACTCTAAGAGTGAGGAAGCTGTATAGATGGCTCAACTGTTAAGAGCATTTACTGTTCTTGCTCAGGACCCAAGTTCAATTCCCATCACCCACATGGTGGCTCACAACCATCCATAACTCCAGTTCCAGGGGATCTGATGCCCTCTTTTGACCTTCATAGATAGGCACACATGTAGTGCACAGACATGCACTCAGCCAAACACTCATATACATAGATTTTTTTTTAAATCTTTTAAAAAAGAACTTCTCATAGATATGTTGAACTTGAAAGTGCATCTTAATCAAAACGATATCTGCGATGACAGGAAGTAAAGGATTACATGGTTGCCCTTGATATCAGTTGAGGGATGGATTCCTAGACCCCTCTTAGTTGTCAAAATACACAGCACCTGTGTCTCCTGCTGTTGAGTGGTGCTGTGTTTGTGTAGACCTGTCTGCATGCTCTCATGTGCTTTAGCTCATCTCTGTCTTACCAGGGATAACCTGAGAAGGTAAGAGTGTTGATAGTCGTTCCATGGGAGTGCTCGGGAACTAACGATAGGAAAAGAGTGAGTCTGCACGGCAGTATGGTTGGGGGTCTTTTACATTTTTGTTGCAGGCTTGTTTATTTTGTGGAGGTGTGCGTGTGGCACTGGGTTCATCGGGAGTCAGGTGACAACTCGAAGGGGTCAGTTCTCTCCTGCCATGTGGGTTCCAGAGACAGAACTGAAGTCATCAGGCTTTTTGTCCCGTACGTTAGCTTTTGGGTGGGTACCTTGTTGGCCCTAGAGGACGTTTTAAAAAATATCTCTCCTCTATAGTTGATTGAGTCCATGGATGTGACATCTATCTCTGGGAGGAGTTGCTGTGCTTAGAAGCATGGCTTTTCTTGCCTTGTCCATAAAGATAATTGAACATTTTAATAAATCCAAAAGATCAAGTGTGATACAGTGTATTTTGAATTCTCCATTTTTTTTTTAAAGTCTCAAACTGCCTTTTAGATTTCATCACTTAATTTCTTTCAACATCCCCTTTGTTGTTTTAAAAGCCTCAAGTTAACTTCTTTTGCTCAGAGGGTGGCCGTGAACCTGTCTTCATTTGCTTCCCATTCAGTGTTACACAAAACATCACTCTGCCTCCTTTTATGGTTAAAAACAACAAGTCCTTTAATATGGCAACAGAAGCTAGGGAAGGTGCCATGGTTTTGATGGTGACGTGAGGCTCGGGCAGAATTGAATAAGTGGATCTGATTGCTTCTTTCAAAATATTTTCTCTCTGGAAGTGTAAAAGTAGAGCTTGGGGGTCCAGGATATTTATTCATGAAGTAATGAGTTTGGAACTTGGTAGAAAAACCCATCAACTCAACTGGACATGATAGAGCAGCCGAAGCATTTCTGCCCCAGGTGGAGTCCATTAGGGATTCCCTTCAGAAGGGCCCTGGAACAGTCTTTCTATCCAACCCACAGAAACCCCTAGAATACTGGCCACAAATGCATATTCCCAGGCCCTTCCCAAAGCCAGTGAAACTTGGCTGAGGAAGGGCAAAGAACTTGCATTTTGGTGACTCCATGGGTTCTGCTTTGCACTTGGGGAGTTCTTTGTCTTTCCCCAGAATTTGCCTCCTTTTCTCATAAACCCATATCTGCTGAATGACAAGCTCCAGCATTGTAGCCCATTCAGCTGCAGAAATTTCCACTGCCCAAGGTCAGCCCAAGCTGGAGCAGACCAAACAAAGTTACAACATTGTCGCCTGGGCAGGCCACCGCAGGAGAAATACTGCGGCTTAACGATGACCCAAGGCATTTTCTGAGTTTATTTATCTGAACTCTGCAAAAGACTTGACACAGAACCTGAACTCCACAGTGTGCCTGGCACCAGGTCTTCATCAGAAAGCCGGGCACCAGGCACCTGGCATGGGAAAGCTGGCTGTGTATCTCCAACAGGTCCTCTCACTCTGAACAACCCACTCCTTACTGCTTCCCAAAAGGGAATCACCATGGAGGGCCATAATCCACAAGTATCCGTTCATGAATAGACTTTAGGTTACTAGTGTGTCCCCTGTCAAGAGAAATAAGGTCCCTGTACATAGAGAGTCCACTTGGTGGTCACATTGGACATGTTCATACCTTTTCAGCCTATTGGTCATGTAAGTTAGATGACATTCCCATCTGTCTTCATTTTTGTGAGCTTTGCTTTTTCCTGTCTGTCTGCTCTAACTCTGAGCTGAGAACACTGACTTCCTGGAGGCGGGCCTTGACGGGTCAGGAAACACCTTAGGCCACTGTCTGGCTCCACAGCTTCATTAGCTCCTTGCCTTAGCTCTCGGGGCGTCAGTCTTTCTGGATTCTGGATAAATTCTAGAACAGTTGATTTTCTGTTTAGATATTTTTTGTCTGTCATTCAAAGGACTTCTTTTGCTTTGGCCCCTGGTCCCTCCTGGTTCCTAAAAGCGACTTTTTTTGCCACCCCCTACTCCCACAATGAGTCTTCCTGTACTATTGGAAATTAAATTAAAGCTCTAACCTTGTGTTGCGTTTTCAGTTCTGGAGGTGTAGTGTCTTAGTGGGTTTGGATGTTTTTATTGGCCCCTTTCCAGTTTCCTGAGTTTGTAACCTTGCTAATTTGTATCTAGGTGAGAGTCCTGGGTGGGATTTCAGAGGCCTCTGGAGAGAGCAGGGTTAGGGATTAGAAGGGAATCTTGGATGAAAAGTAGAAGGGTTAATTCCATCTACAAAGGGCAATCCTTTGTGAGTGGTTCACAAAACGTAGCCCCTATAGAACTGGAAAGAGGAGAGCTGTTTCGGATGAAATATTGCAAAGTCATAGGTTTTATTATATTTCATTTGATTTTTCACACACAATACATGGTTTTCATATTTCATAAAAACTTATTTGAACAACAGATGAAGCAAAATACTAGGTAATCGAACAGGTGTCATATGGATATGCCAAAATCACAATATTGATACTCAAGGGACTGAGCTTAGGAGACACTACTGGGCAGTAAAGTTAAGAGCACTACTGTAGAAAAGCTCCCAGCCCTGCAAGGCCAGAGGCACACAACCCTCACCCCAGTCAGTGGGGAGTCTGTGGAGAGGAGACTAGAACATGCGTTATCTATACGCGCTGTGCACAGTGGAAGAGCAGGAGACACATGTCCGTTTACCTGGTGCTGAGTGTCCTGGTCAAACAAAGACACTTGTTTAAAGGGAAAAGGGACAAAGGCTCCGAAGCAGAGCTTCACAGCTAGAGACTTGGGGGATTTCGACGGTCCCCTGTTGAGAGGTCAGCCTCCGGTGACAGAAAGGCACAGGAGGTCCTTGGGTAAATCTGGTACTTGCCTGCGTGTCTTGCCAGCAGTTATCCATTGACTTTATTATGGAGGGCTGTAGGTGGACTTCTCTGTCCCACCAGCCAGTTCCCAAATAACCACATGGAGACTTCTTATTATGAAAGCTCGGCCAATAGCTTAGGCTTGTTTTTAGCTAGCTCTTATAACTTAAATTGACCCATTTCGGTTAGTCTATGTGCTGACCCAAGGCTTGTTTACCTCATCTATGTACTGCCCACCCTGCTTGTTCTGCATCTTAAGGTGTCTCCTCCAACTCTGCCCTTCGCCTCCCCAGCATTCTCTCTGCCCTGAAAATCCTGCCTAGCCATCAGCCAATCATATTTTTATTAACAATGAGAGCAACACATCTTCACAGTGTACAGAAGGATTATTGCAGTTGCAATGAGATGATGATAAGCAAGCAGCTCACACAAGCAGGCTCTTGACACTGATTAAGAGTTGAAAACTACAGACATACCTAACTTAATGATGGTCCTATGTTCTGGAGAACACATTAGGCAGTTTTGCCATTGTGCAAACACAATAGCAGATACTTACACAAGCCTAGGTGATACAGCCTCTTCATGCCTAGGCCGTGTGTACAGACAACAAATCTATGCAACATATCACTGTCCTGAATACTGCAGGCAATTGTAACACAGTGGTATTTGTGTATCTGAGCATATATCAACCATAAATAGTGACAATACAGCATGATGGGAATTTTTCAGTTTCTTTATAATCTTAGAATCTGTCATGTACATGGATATTTGATATAGTTCACCATATATGACACACATTGTGCACACTGGTATTCCTTTCTTGACTGGGATGTCATTTAGTGGCTTATGACTCTATTTAATAGCCATTATTGAATTTTATTTTCAAGTATGAAAAATGAAAAAATGGAAATTAAATGGAGACGTGCCATTTCCCTTATTTATATTGAAAACTGAATTTATAAGTGGAATTGCTAACTGATTCTTCTCCTCCTCTGTGTTGCTACATGCTGAATCTGGGTGGAAAGCCTCCCGGGATGAGACTCTCATCATACCCGAGGAATCTTTGGTAATCTGACACCAAAATCTCATTTTCCAGTCAAAATACTTGGTCCCTATTTAGACCAAAAATCTGCTGTGAACTGGGGATTCCTTCCCTTCTCCATTCTCAGGAGGAGCTCCAGCAACCTCATTCTGGAGGGACACAGTTAGCCCAGCAGCATGGTCCCAAACCCATGTTTTAGAAGGTAATTGACTAAAGAGGAGTGGGGACAGTGGGGGTGGGGGAGCTAAGCCATCCACTCTTCAATTAAAAATCAACCAGGAAAAACCACTAATAGTTTTCATTCCCAGAATCATGCCTCTGGGTACTTTTTTTAAAATTTTTCCCTGAATAAATAAATGAATGAATGTATGCTGGAAGCCCACCTGTGAAGTTTCTGTTTGGAACAGGTAAATGGATCAGCTCAGATCCTTGGCTTGAGCTGATCAGTCCCTGCAGCCCTGGCCACAGCTGCCATGACAGAGAGCATGATGTCCTTACTTATCCTCACTGGCTCTTGCCTGCTGCTCCCTGCTGCCTCCGCTGCTGGAGCCATCTCAGCTCCGGGACAGCTCTGCGGGCTGGAAGAGGAAGGAAGCATCTCCTGTTGTAATCTCAGTTTGTGTAGGAAAGAGACCCTTTGTTTAGGAAAGTACCAAATGATCACGGGAAGAGCGTGTATCAGTGCAGACCTAGATTCAGGGCCAGGCCAGCACTCGCACACGCTGTGCAAACTTGAACAACCTGCTTAGTCTTCATGGTTCTTAGTTTCTCTTCTGGAGGGAGACAGCACAGCTGGGTTGTATGGCAGCTTTAGTGAGAGCAAGAGCATGCTCACCAAATGGTTTCTAGGTTTTCTTGATCTTGACTTTCAGTAGTCGGTGTCGTTCAGTCTCTTCTTTGCCTCCAACCTATCTTTTGTCGTGTGCGTGTGCGTGTGCGTGTGCGTGTGCGTGTGTGTGTGTGTGTGTGTGTGTGTGTGTGTGTGTTTAACTGAACAATTGCCATTTGAAACCAAATATTTAAAGAGTATTTTAAACTAATGGTATTGTTAAGTACTTTTCTCATTTGGCCATTTTAAAAAAATGTTTAGAATAGTTTTAATATTAAGTATCTGTGACTGGCTTTGGCTGTGTGTGTGAGGGAATGACCTCTGCTACTGGGAACTTCCTTATCTTGCTGCAGAATTTCAGGCGGTCTTGAGTGAGTTTTCTGGCCTCAAGGTCACAGTTACAGCTCCCTGGAAGCCGTTACATAATTTCCATGATCACATCGGGTTCTTCATCTGTAAAACACAGGACTACTAATGTTTGTTTGGGATGAACTGACAGTGGACTGGAGGCTCAGGCCTGCTGGGTAACAGAGAATATCATAATCTTGGGAAGAGGCAACCCAGAAGTCTGTGGGAACCGAGATCTAATCTGGCCTAGAACTTTAGACCAGGCTTTGATAGTGTACTTTAGGAGAGGGGTCTGTCCTCTGCTCAATTTTTTTTTTCAGTTCTTTGGGTGAATATGGGAGAGATTAATTAATCTCATTAATATGAGAGCTGAATAGCAAGAAGAAAAACACTTAAAACTGACTCTACATGGGGAGCGTCCCAAGAAGGTTTTGAGCACATCCCAGCAAGATCTGAGCAGGGTGTATCTGCAAGATGGTGGCCTGACTGGGGTTTACATAGTGTGTGACTGGATTTAAAATTTGCCCCGATTGGCATATGAGCCAGATCTTCTCTGACGGTAGAGCCTGTCAGTGGAGTCCAAGTGAATCAATTCAGGACTTGTTAACTATGTGTGCTTGCAGACTTTTCATAACCAGTCTATATCCCAGGTGTCTTAGCTGCATACTGAGGACATCAATACTTATTTCACAGAGTGGTTCGAAGATTAAAGGAGACGATTTGGATAGAGTCCCCAGCACAGTGACTGCTTCAATTTGTCAGTATCAGCATTCAGTTAGCACTCCGAAGAGGTCACTGAATATCAGATTGTGGCTCCTTCTAGGGTTTATCTTTGCTTATCTGTGTGGTTGGAGTCCTGTAACACACATGGAACACGGGGCTGGGCACAGAAAATTGGCATATCCTACTGTCCCATATGTTAGGTGGTGTAGGTAGTTGCAATTTGGTGGATTTTTAAAATATCTTGTATTTGAAAAATTCAGAGATACGCTATTCAGAAAAGGACTGCTGAGTACCCTGTAACATGGACACACCTTGAGGATGCTAACTGAAATAAGCCAGCCACAAAAGAACGAAGACAGTGTAGCTTCATGGAGAGTAGGTGTCAAGAATAGTCAGATTGACAAAGCAGAAAGGAAGGGTGTTTACCTGGGCTGGGGGTGGGGTTCAGTTTTGTAAGATTAAAAGGGTCTGACAATTGATTGCACAACACTGAATTATTTAACATGACTGGGATGAACTGTACAGTTAAAGATCATTAAGAAGGGACTTGGGGAGATGATTCAGTCAGTACAGTACTTGCTGTATAAGTATAAAAACCTGAATTCATACCTCCAGCACCCATGTAAAAAGCCAGCATGGTGGCACAAGGCTAAGATCCCAGAGCTGAGAAGGTGGAGCAGATAGATCTCTGGAACTTACTGGGCCACCAGCGAGCTTAGCCAGTTCCAGGAACTATTCTGTGAGAGACCCTGACTCAGAAAATTAAGTGGACAGTGAGAGAGAGGGGAAGACAACTGACATGAAGCACTGCTCAATAGTTATCTTAATAAATCCGGTACCAAATGTCAGGTATCATACCAGGCACCAAGAAAGCCAGCATTGGTGTGTGGTTAGTATTATCAGCTTGACATGGAGTGGACAGGCCTTCAGGTATACCTGTGAGAGAGTGTCCAGCTTAAGGCTAGCCTGTGATAACAGCTAGGAGGGAGTATCTTGATTAACTTAATCCAGGTGAGAAAATCCATCAAAATCATGGGGAGGGCTATTCCCTGGGGACTAAACTTGACCTGATCAGGAAGGGCAGGCAAGGCCAAGAATAAAGGCCAGGAGGAGGGATCAGCCTGTGTGAAGGGTTCAAGGAAAATCCATCTGAGAGCAGGCCAGTGTGGCTAGAGTAGGGAGTGCTGAAGAAGTGTGCTGTAAGGGAAGGCTGCCGAGGGTGGGGGGCCCACACCACCAGGCTTTCCTGCCCACCTTTGTCTGTCCTTTCGAGGGGAAGGGAATACATGGAGGCTTTAGTGAAGAAACAAACAGAAGAACAAGTATGTGTTTGACAAAATCAATCCTAGATATTTGTTTTTATCAGAAGAATTATAAGATACTTAAAGTTTTGTCTCACTCGGGCCTTCATTACAGGTCTTATTCATAGCTTTCAGAGCCCAGGTAAGGTACAGAGGAAAGCCCAAGGAAGTTTAAACATCACTAATTTTAATCAAGTTAGTAACTATGAATATGTCCAATATGGTACTTATATGACTAAGAGTCAATAAGGTACCAGAGATGATAGAATTTGATGACAATTGTGCAATCCGGGTGTTCTGTTGAGATACTGAAAAGTGAGTAACTATAGAGAGTCACAATTAATAAGTCATTTCATGAAAAATAATCTGTGGCCTTTGTTGTGGCAAATTTTCTATGTTTCAAGATTTTTTCACATAACATTTTCTTTTGACAGAAATACTATTAGATAACTATTTATTTTCTTTTTGTAACAAATTATGAAAAGTAATTTGCACTTTGTAAAGTACATTTATTTAAAGGGTATAGCGTGAGTAACTTTAGTTTGGAGATAGTTTCTCCTCCATTTCAACTGGAAACCTTATTAACTAAACTGTTAGTAAAAGTTTTAAAGCAACATGTAGATTTGGAAATGAACCATGAATATCTCATATAATTGATTCCATTTATCACAGACAATATTAGAAAATATTTGAGCTTCCTTGTATAAATATTTTACTACCTTTTTAGCAGAATCTCGATCTGAGAGAAATATGGAATCCTGCCATCCTGTTTTCTGTATGTCATGTCTGGATTTCTCTGTATATTAAAGATCAATGGGATAGTTCAATGATTTATGCTTCTTGGTGCCACAGGCCAGTGTTAGGAGTTTTAGAGACCTCCTGAAATACAGATTGGAACATTAACCACAGCACTCTTACAGACACTTGGCATAACTGAGAATGATGCTTCATTGTGCAAGGATCAAGTACATGTTGGCAAGTTAATTATCCTTCTCTTCTCTAAGTGTTTCTGCTGCTCAAATCCTTCCTGCACCTAAAAGTGGCTGCATCACTGTCAGGGTCAGTATGAGCAGCAAAGCCTTTGTGTTCAGGATGGTCAGACAGGTCAAGTCTTTGCTTCAAAGACTTGAGGAAAGGAAGATGGGAAAGCATGTCCTGGGGCTCAGGATGTACTGCCTCATAAGCTTCTGGTAGACTCTTGGTAAGCCCATCCCACCAACCTGTTACCCATGGTGCAGACTAATGATACCAGGGTTCCAGGTCGGGAGTCTGTCTGCTAACTGTTCTTCACTCCTTGTTTTAATCCTAGGAACCGGTGAAAGTGGCAAGAGCACTTTTATCAAGCAAATGAGGATAATCCATGGGTCTGGCTACAGTGATGAAGACAGAAAGGGCTTCACGAAGCTGGTTTACCAAAACATATTCACCGCCATGCAAGCCATGATCAGAGCAATGGACACCCTGAGAATACAATACGTGTGTGAGCAGAATAAGGTACCATGCTTGGGAGGGTTGGGTCTATTTGTGAATGCACGCCTTTCTATTGGGGTCAGCGAAAGTCTTTGAACAAAAAGCTTTGCTATGTGCTTTGATTGGATGCCAAGTACTTGAGGCCCTTAGTAGTGGAAGAGCTACTTGGGGTGTGTGATGGATTTAGTTAGTCCTGCTGGTCTTCTGTCTGCCAGAAATTTTCCGTAGGAAGTGAGGTTGTGGTGTTATGTGGCGTTTGTTGAGGTTGCTCATTTCAGGGACTAGAAAAAGAAGATGCCATTTTCCATTTGAGCCAAGAGACCCATTGTTTGCCTCAGTGGGGAAATGATGCTAAATGCTGGTTTTACAGCATCTAGCTTTTCAAGAATTCTCAGTCTCAGAAAACATTTTCACTAATTCGCTGTAGGCTACTGAGAGAAATTGGTGGGGTTTGTTGGTGTGGGGAGCTGGCCCTTCTTGGGAACTAAGTGACATTTTATGAAAGTGGTTTTGATGTCTAAGCTAGCAAAGTGCTCTCATGATGTGAGCCCTCCAAGCTGATATTTGCTTATATCTGTTGCCATTGGTCATTAGTGATGCAAATCTCCCATCAATGAAGGGAAAAAAAAAGTCAAGAAGAGTGGAGGAGGCAAATAGGATTGCCCGGGCTACATTGGAACAGATTGGAGTTTATTTTGAGTCCAGATTACAAATAAAAGTTTAGCCAGGTGCCTATAATTCTAGCACCTGGAAGAGAGAGGCAGCAGGATTGTGAGTTTAAGGTCAGCCTGGACTACATAGTAACACCCTGACTTTTAAAAATGAAAAAAAATGTTTTTATTTTGAATAATCAGTACTGTATTATTAATGATATGGTGGTAAAATAATTCTGTGTCAAATGAATCTCTCATGAATCTGTTTAAAAAATGATGTTGATGCTAACAGTACAGAGCTGCATGGATGGATAATTTTATCAGCAACTGTGGCACCTGCACTCATGTGTATCTGAGAAACTGAGAATGTTTCAAAGCAACTAAAGAACTTAAAATTCTATTTCTTGGCAATTCTTTACTTAGTACACAATATGCACCAAATTGTTGATACCTTCACATTGTTGGTTCACCTCACTTATTTACTATTATTTCCTTATAGTCTCAAAGGTCACATGAAGGACTATGTCTTGACTACAGTTTCAACTTCCAACAGTCGTACTAGAAGCATGTGGGGTGAGCTAATATGCAGAAATGTGGGAGGTGCATGCTAAGCCACTTGGGATTCTGTGGACCTGACTGTGATGATGCTCACATCCATTGCTTTTCAGTACATGTGTTATCTTTTGAAAGAGCATAGTCCATTGACACCCTACGTAGCATCCTAAAATCAGGCCTTCTGTAGAAAACTGCAGATTCTTTCAGAGAGGAAGTGAGGAGGAAATGGCCTCCTGGTGATTTTCTTCATCTTGTTTCCCTGGCTGTAGGCTGCAGTTTCTTTGTTGGTCATAGAAAGGTAGTTGGTTGAAGCCTGGGGTTCAGGGGTGGGTTTACAAACAGAACAACTGATGAGAAGGCTCAAGTGTAATCAGTTTTGCTTCCCTTGGAGATATGTGTTTGTGAAACCTAATCAGATTTGGTAGCCAAGACCTCTAGGTTTCAGCTTTTGTTTGGTTTCCCTCATGGTCTCTTACAAGTGCTCTGAGTTCATACTTAAAATAAAAAGGTTTTATGGGGCTCTGTATTCCATCACTTTCTCCTGCTCCTTGGTCTCCACTCTTTTCCATAAGCCATCTCTGCATTCTGGTGGTCTGTATTCATTTCCTGGGCTGCAGTGACAACATACCTCAATCAGGGTGCCTAGAAACAAGATTATTCTCTTACAACTCTGGATGCTAAAAGTCAAGGTTAATTGGTACCAACTGGAGGCGCTGGGAATAAATTCACTTCCTGCTTCCCTCTGGAGTCTAGTTACTATAAGCCCGTGGCCCGTGTTGGCTTGTCCACGTGTTACTCCAGTGTCTGTATCTGTCAACACATCGTGCCCCTGTGTATCTGTGTACTTACATAGTGGTGTCCTCTCTGTCCACGTTCAAATTTGCCTCTTATAAGGCCACTTCTAATCAGGGATGACCTTAATTACCTCCTAGTGACACCATTTCCAAGTAAGATTGCACTTTGAAGGGCTAGAGAGGGCAAGCAGTTAAGAGCACCAACTGCTCTTCCAGAGGACCCAGGTTAAGTGTCCAGCACCGACATGGGAGCTCACAACTGTCTGTAACTCCAGTTCTACAGGATCTGACACCCTCACACAGACATGCTCATAGGCAAAACACCAATGTATATAAAAATAAATAAATAAAAGAAAATATCAGTTTTTTTTTTTAAAGATTGCACTTTGAAATTCTATGTAGACATAGTACTTAGTGGCAGTACTGTTCAACAGTGCAGTCTTCGCTGTGTGCAGGGTACATGAGCCAAATAAGTGCTTTCCAGATTAAATTGTACCTAAGTGATATAAGTTGATTAGTGGGTAAACTTGAAACCAAAAATGGACTTCTGGTTTATTCTATTACTTGTTTAGGTCATTTTCTTCCATCCTTTCCTTATTATCTTTCTGTTGTCTATTATTAATTCTAATAACTTTCTCTGTGAGCTAGCCTTAAATCCGAATATGAAACTGTAATAAAGTCCCATGTTTAAGACATAAAATGAAAATCCGATTGGACTGGCTGTAGTGGTGCAAGCCTGTAACCCCAGCCCTTGGGCAGCAGGAGGAGTAGGATTTTCAGTCGGAGGCCATCCTGGACTGCATAGCAAGTTCTGGGCCAGCCTCAGCTACATACTTCCCTATCTTGCGGAAAAAAAATTAGTAGATAATTGGTGCTATGTGCTATCTACTTTACAAGAGACTGGATAACTTGAAATAATTGTTCAATTAAACCAAGGACAAAGAAAAACTTAATTAGCTTTCATGTCACAGAATGAAACATTCCCTTCATTTCTTATTGATGGATACTCCTCTCTATTGTTCATGTCTTGCTGTGTGTGGGGGGAGAAATTGTGTGTGTGTGTGTGTGTGTGTGTGTGTGTGTGTGTGTACATGTGCTTGTGTGTGGCTTGTGTGTGTGTGTACATGTGCTTTTGTGTGGCTTGTGTGTGTGTGTGTGTGTGTATGCGTGTGTATGTGTTTTCATAACTGGGAATATTTAAAAGTATGTGGAAGTGAACTAAAGGCTGTTTCAGAGGGTTTCGAGTGCTAGTGAGATCATTGTACCTCAGGTTTATAGAAATCTTTGCTTTGTGCTTGAAAGATTGCTTATTAAAGAAATTTAGATCACTATATTTTTTAACCAACTTGTATTTGAAATTAAGAGATAGCCTTGATTACTTTCTTAAAGCTCACATACTTCCTTTAGAAGCATGATTCACATGCATTTGTTCACTCTTTTGATGGGTGTTGACTTTTATAAATGTCTCTCAGTTGTGTTTTATAAACATGTTAGAACATATGACTCCTGGACTAAATAGTCCACAGGATTTGTTCATTTTCCTCTTGACTTCTCAGTGAAACCAGAAGAGTTCCATGCTTTGTGCTGCCTGTGGTGCTATGAGCTTGGAAGCCTCATCACAGGCCGTCTTGACTCGCAGTGAATGTTTTCATCCTCAAGGTTTGCAGACCTGCCTGGATAGTTAGAAACTGAGCCTCCTAAGGGCAACCCACCTAGCTTCTCGTGAGCCCTTTGCTTCTGAATTTGGTGCTTCCTAGGACTAGGGAAGGTTGCCACCATCCCCAGCTGCTTCCCTGCCCTCTGCCTTACAGGAGCTGTGCAGTGTCCCAGGTTCCTGTCACTTACCTCCAGTGAGAGCTCATCACAGCAATAAAGAAATAACACATTTTTAAAAAGAGAGTTAATAACTAGACAGTAAAGGGAAAGCCATAGAAACTCAGGGAAATTCCCAGCTATGGAAACACACACATACACCCCAAGAAATGGAAAATAGAAATTCATCAATAAGAAATGAAGGAAAGGTTTCATTACTGTGAAATAAAAGCCAATTAAGGTTTCCTTTGTCCTTGGCTTAACTGAACAATTATTTCAGCAAGTAGAAACTCCAGATACATAATCTAGAGCACAATGTCTCTAAAGGTAGGAGGCTGACTTGCCCTTCAGGGAGCATTGACCTCTTACTAGAAGGAATTGCTGAACTCGAAATCTTTCTAACACTCCAAAGACTCTTGATGACCAACACACATACTCATACATGTACACACTAACACACACACACACACACACACACACACACA
>CABHPP010135687.1:18243-48392 GCA_902168425.1 Peromyscus attwateri
GGGCAGGGATCAGCTGCTTCTGCACCCTGCGATTCCGGCAGAGAAGGGAGAGATGGAGGACACTAACAATTCTGTAGGGGCAGTCCTCTCCCTGTGCTCCGGTCGTATGACCCAGTGACAAAACCGTTGATCTGAGGGCCTCATGAGGCAGGAGGCCAGTTTCTAGCATCTGCCTGTGATCTGGCTCTGCCTCCAGTGTCCATGTCCCATCTTCCTGTACTTCCAGTATGATTGTGATCCACCCTCCCCTCCAGTGTCCATGTCCCATCATGTCCCTGTCTTCCTGTACTTCCAGTATGATTATGATACCTCTCCCCCTTCCCTCCCCCACATTTCCCTCCCTCTCTTTCCCTAGGGGAGGGGTGCTTACTGGGAACGGAATACAGGGCATGCAACATGCTAGGCAAGGCATCCAGCACTGAGCCATCCCTCTAGTTCCGGCTGTGTTTTTAAATAGGTTCCTCTGTGCTTTTCCCACAGGGCCCACATAGTCAGCAAGCATATCAAGAGAGAATGGGCAATGGGCCTGTGTGTAGAGCAGAGAGGCTATGTGGTTGAAGGTAGGTCCCTGGGGCTGCACCCGTTAGCTGAGCTGTTGGGCAGAAAGTCTGCTGAGTGTCCAACAAGAGATATCTTCTTGACCCAGACCTCAAGAGCTGGGCTGCCCACTTGTGGCTCATTCCTGGGCCTCATGGAGGTTGTGTGCATCCCATTTCCTCTCTTGGAGTTCAGCAGTGGGCAAAATAATGGTTCATATTTCACTTGGTGGTGTGAACAAAGGTGGGACCTCATGGGGTCCCATGTCCCCTGCCTGGTCCATCCCCATCCTGTACGTACGTCATAGTCAAGCCAACACCTCGGTTCTAGTTCAGCCACAGAGTTTATTGGGGTGACCCCAGCCTGCCTTTACTCCTCTTTCTCATCGCCATGGGTGATGATGTAGCAGAGGGACTTGTAGTCGATGTTGCCTGCCAGGTCCATGGGGGTCAGGGCAAACAGCTGCTCCACCTGCAGGAGGCACCACACAGAGTACCGCCTATGATGCCCTGTCCCAAGAGCTGTGCATGAGGACTCAGCCTTCCAACCCCAAGTGCAGTCAGATGTTTTTGTCTGTTGGTGGACAGACTAGGAAGTGGGCCCGAATGGGGGAGGGGTCAAAGGCTCACCTGACCACAAAGACAACCCCACCCTCTTCTGAGTCTGCCTTCTCCCCTCTGGGTCTTAATAGAAATGGGATCTCTTCTGGGAAGATCCTGTTACCCTTTCAGCTTGCACCACATAGGATCTGGGTTCTGAGCCCTGCGGGCGGCGGGTCATGAGGCCTTCCCAGGGCTAGAGTGGCAATGCCAGGTACAGGTGTTGACGGGGCCAGCATGTCTCACCTCAGCAGGAGAGAACTTGTCTGCCTGGGTCAGGAGAAGCTGCTTGAACCTGAGGAGAGAGAAGGCTTGAGCTGAGAGAAAGAGTGGCGAGGGCCCAGGGAAGGACTGGTCACCTGCCAGAGTATAGTGAAGGCCGGAGATACACGGAGGACCCACCTCACCACCCTCTTGGTTCCCCTGTGGTGCCCGCCCCAGGGGATGGCAGAACCTCACTCACTCGTCCTTGTTCACCACCCCCTGGCCGCTGGGGTCAAACATTCGGAAAGCGCTCAGGATGGCTTCCTCAGGGTCCGTCCCTGGGGGCGGAGGCAGCCAGGTGAACTGTCACAGGCCCGGCCTCTAGGCCCCACCCAGGGAGAACTGATAGGGAGTTGGGATCTTTCCTGGAGGGTGTTGCTGGAGGGGGCAGTGAGCGGATGGGGCTGAAGGGCTAAGGCTGTATCAAAAGATAAGGTAGGGTAGATGAGGGGGCGGGGCGGGGGTTGACCCCACAGAATGTTTCTCCAGGAATCAAAAGGGTTGGCTGGCCTGGCTGGGAAATCAGAATTGGGATTTGGAAGTGGATGTTTTTCTGAGTCCAAGTCAGCCCAGGATGCTCCACATCCTCTGGGTCGACCATGGCCAGGCAGGGTCCACATCTCAGGTGAGTTCGGGTGAACCTTACATGGGGCCCAGGGGGTCAGGTTTGCTTAATGGCTAAGGAGGCTGACAGGATAGACTCACCATTGAGTTTCTCCCCAAAGAGTGTGAGGAAGACTGTGAAGTTGATGGGGCCCTTCCCTTCCTGCAGCATGGCATCCAGCTCCTCCTCTGGGACGCTTACCCGCCCTGGGAGGGTAGGACATGAGGTGACCCAGGCTGCCCTGCCTGCTTTCTGGGCAGCTCCAGCTGTGGGGCTGCTGGGGGATGGGGATGTGTGACTGGACTGAGGGACATGTAAGGAGGCTATGTGTGAGATAAAAGGCAGGGCACTGTCCTCTCTCTGAGCAGGCTGCTGAGGAGGAGAATGAGATCAGCCCCTGGGAGGTGGGCCCGTGGATCCACTCACCGAGCTGGGAATAGGTCTCCTTCAGGTCTGACTTGCAGATGATGCCGTCTCGATTCTGGTCAATGCAGCTGAAGGCCTGTGAGGAGAGCCTTCAGGTGGGAGCTACTACCCCCTCTCTTCCAGGGGAGGCAGGAAGTGAGGGAGAAGATTGGAGGAAGGACCCCTGACCCCCCCCCCCCCAGAAGAGCGGTGTGGAAGGGGTGTGGAGTGGGCGCCCCTGGGTGAGAGGCTGCTGGAGATACACGCTACTCACTTCCTTGAATTCCTGAATCTGGGCTTGTTCGAACATTGAGAAGACATTGGAAGAGCCACGTTGAGCCTGCTTGGTGGCTGCAGCCTTGCTCCGGGTCCCAGCCTTCCTGCTGGCCTGTAATGCTGATGGTGAGAGGGGTCCCGTCTCCAGTTCTCCAAAGTCCCCCTCCCAACTACTCATAGCCTCAGGGCACAACCAGGAGCGCCAAGGGGAGAGACTTTTCTCCACCCCTAGAGATCACTTCCCTGAGCCCAGCATGGGCACAGAAGGCCCTGGCTCTGCCCTTCTGCAGAGCAGAGACTGGCACCTGGGTGTGACTAGTCTCCTGTCCCCCGCCCAGCACTCACCATGATCTGCAGTGGTCTGGCTGTGTGATCTTGTCACAGGCTCTTTATGTCTCAGCCTTATCACACCCAGAGGCCCAAATAAGGAGAGGAATGGATGACAGGGCTAAACTTGGAAGCCCCCACTGGGAGAGGAAGACAAGGCCCCCGAACAGATCCCATTTACACTCCTGGTGACCTTTAAGCTCCCAAGTGTAACATCCTAGGATCCATCAGCTCTTGTGGCCAGGTTCCATGCCTTCCCTGGGCAGAGAGGATCAAAATTTTTACGTTCCTGATCATGTTATAGGATCCCTGTGACCCCTCGTCTACCATCCCTCCTGCAAGTCCAGGCTGGACCTCGGCCAACGCCATCATCCTTACTCTTTGGACCTAGGAAGCAGTTTGTGTTTCCGAGGATGGTCTCTGGCCTGAATCCTCTGGGTTGGATGAAAAGCCTGAGCTCTGGCCACTGCCCTGCTGATAACAGACAGACGGAC
This sequence comes from Peromyscus attwateri, assembly GCA_902168425.1. Taxonomy (NCBI): domain Eukaryota; kingdom Metazoa; phylum Chordata; class Mammalia; order Rodentia; family Cricetidae; genus Peromyscus; species Peromyscus attwateri. The sequence continues at coordinate 21,750 of CABHPP010135687.1, forward strand.
AGCAGTTCTGAGCAGGCTGTGAGCCCCACAGAACCAGGTGCTTGATTTGGGGTAACTCAGGAGTGAGGTGGCAGGTCCACAGCTGCTCTCCTCACATTCAGACCCGTACTGTTGCACCTGCCCTCCTGAGACACTAGGACCCACCCTGTTTGGAGCCTTGCTGTTCATAAGCTCCATTTCAACTCCATGTTCTAACCCCTCAGAAAACTCTCTCTGACATTCCCAACTGAGAGCGGTAGCCTACTCCTGAACACACATCTGGAATCCAGAGGACCTGGCACATGGCGGGCCTGTGTGATGCTGTTTTGCAGGAAAGTCTTGGAGCATAGTGCCTCCTGGGGTTCCCATGAAAAGTGGCTCACAGATCCCATCTAGTGGTTCTAAATTTGTTTGTTTGTTTTCTGAATGAAACAGAGAACAGTTGCCTTTGACCTGCTGGGTAGTTCCATTGAGAAATAAATGTGCATTAAAATCACGCAAGTCTATGTTTACCTGCGGGTGTGTTTATGCTGCATAGAAAAGGCATTATTCTATGAATAATCACGTACCAGAGTTCTCCTCTGGAGGGACCTTAGAAACTGTGTGATATCACACAGCCCTGGCTCTTACTCACTGTTGCTTCCTCCATGGTTCTGAGGAGACAGAAGGCCGCTGAGACAAACCTACAGCTGAATCAGCCCCCACTCCCAACCAGCGCAGCATCAGGCCTGGCCTTCCTGTTCTCTATCTTCCACATGCTGCAGGGGCTCAGGGGCCTGGGCCCAGCAGAGGGCTGTTCAGTGCCTGGAGTGTCCCCATGTCACCTCATTCCCATTCCTACAGCCTACCTCTCACACTCCCCTGGGCATAGTGTCTGGAAGGTACAGCAAATTCCGAGACACGACCTAGTTTAGGGAGTACCTGTGTATACCAGTGATGTTTCTTTGTATGACCTTACGCACAGAGGTCAAAGAACAATGAAAGGCCATGTTTAAGTATTTTAAAATATTTAATTAAAAACTCCCCCACAGTCCCAGGTTGGTATGGAGAGGATGGCATGGTATTTGGGGAGGGTGAGGGAGAGAGGGGCCTGGGTGGTCTCTTGGAGGGATACTGAGGGTGGCTTGCTTTTCCTCCTGGGTCAGGGAGGAGTGTTGAAGACGCCATCCTGCTTGAAGGAGGAGGAACTCCTGATAGTGCAGAATGAGGCTTCCCCTTGCTGGTCCCCTTAGGACAGGAACTCCGGGGCTCTATCCTCTGGCATCTCCTGGGAGGGTTCATCCCAGAACCATAAGTCACTCAGGGGTAGAGGTATATGAAGGAAACAGTCTCTTTGGGGTGTTTGTGGCCTGGAAAGTCCCCTCCATGCAGCTGGACAGTCAGTTTCCCATAGCTCCCCAGCCTCTTGGGTCACAGGCAAGAAAATAGCCAGGCTTGGGTGAGCAGCAGCCCTTGCTCTCTGGGGAGCCCAGGTCTGGTCTGACCAAGCTGCTGGAGCTACCTCCCGATGCAGGGTGTGTTCTCAGGGAAGCCAGACCATGGCAAGGTCCAGAGGCACTCCCTTGGGAGACCAGGGAGGCCAGGCCCACAGCTATGAGAGGCGAGAAGTGTGAAAATACAAGTCCTGTGTGTGCAACGCCTTTCTCTGTAGTTGATTGTAACAAGAAAGGCTTCGGTGCCTCTGATCCTCTTCCTCTTCCCAGCCCCCTGCCCCAGGTTGAGAGTCCTAGGGCTGTCCCACATGACTGACTCTGCAGAAAGGCCTGCTCGGCTTGCAGGGGCCTCTCCCCATTTTCCAGGGATAGCAGCAGAATAGATCTCCTGCCCTGGTGGGCTGGGAGCATCTGTAGGGTGTAGAGTCCCCATGGAGCCCAGGTCCCTGTCCTTGTGGCCTGGATTTCACTGGCCCAGCATGCAGGCCTTCTTGCAGGCCACCGCAGAGACCAGCGCGGCTCCCCTGCCGCTGCCCTCCTCCGATTCGATGAAGGTGATTTCGCAGTTGGGTGTCAGCCTGCGCACACTGGCGTGGAACCGCTCCTTGAAGCTGAACAAGAGGAAAATAAGGCTGTCACTTCTCCTCCCACCCTTTAGACCTCACCCTTGCCACCCATCCGTTTACCGTAGGCTCCCCGACTGTAGCATCCTCGGCATCCAGGCCTAAGGGGAGCCTGGCGGGAAGGCTCACAAATGCCTGGACCTGAGAGCCTCGCCCTTTGGGCCCCCCTTAGTAGGGAGAGATTGGACCCGGCAGCTAAGGTGGAAACTGACCTAGGGTGCAGCTTGTACACGGAGCCATCCACGCCCACCGTGATGCGCATCACATCTTCACTACGGCTTTCACGCATGCGATTTATGACCCCCGCGAGTCCGGCTGAGCACATGTGGGCGGCGCGCGTGGACACGCTCTCACAGGCACGGCGCACAATGTCGCAGTCGGTGACCGAGGGCCGAAGCCCCAGAGTGCTCAGGATGTTGTGGATCTGCTTGCGGTCCCCTGAGTCGCTGCGGGCAGGATGGGGAAGGGAAGTCACTGAGGGTCCCGGAGGAATGGGAATGACCGGCCGGCGGACCCAGCAGCCCTAGATTCTCTCTATAGTGAGGGTGACCATGCCACAGTCTCCAGGCTGTGGCACGGATGAAGTGGAGGCGGTGGCTCTTGGTAGTGGGGAGTGAGTCAGCGGACAGGTCTCAGCTTGACTAAGGGATCAGAGGCCACGGGGGTCAGGGGCGTTGGACCTGGCTCCACGTCTCCCTGTGCCCCTGACCTGTAATACTCTGCTTCCCTTAGAACCCTGGTCCATTCCTCTGTGTCCCTGAGGCCACCTCTGTCCCCGCCCCATTCCTCCTCCTCCCGGACCCCGCCCCTGGTCCTGCCCCCTCCAGGCACCTCTCCACCTGCGACACAAAACGGGTCTCGAAGGCGCCACGCGTGCGCAGCTGCTCCGAGGCTTCTCCGTGGAACAGAAGATTCTCGTCCACCAGCTTGAGCAACACAAGTCGTACCAGCTCGCCCATGTACTTCCCACCAATGAGCTTTTCGTACCTGGGTACAGAACAGTCGGTTATGCCAGCTGGCCCTCGGGAAATCCCCACAGGCCCCATTCCGGTTAGGAGGTGACCACATGGGGCACTGTGGTTCCTTTCTCATTCTCACACCCAACCCATTATCCAAGGTCCTTGCCCTGTGCCCTGCCTCCCACATTTGTAAACAGAGGCTTCAGAGGTCCTAGGAACATGCACATTTTTAACCCTGCTGCTGGCCTGGTATATGAGAGGGACATAGAGTCGAGGAGCCTCTGTGGTCCTTTGAAATCTTACTGGTGGCAGGCCTTGCGTGAGCACACAGCCTGGGACCTTAGTCCTTTCACAGGATGCTATTCTCATCGGCTCACAGGGTTGGTGCCAGGCAGGGCACATGGCAGCCTGGTATATTTTTGCCTAATCTGTGAGCCTCCATATTTTCATCTTGAAATCCAACAGATATTAACGACCTAACAGAGGCCTGTGAGGGTCTGAGGTGAAACTCCTTAAGTAGTTAACGTGAGAATGGTACCACGTAGGTGGCTAGCCTGTAATAGGCACCACTCATCTTATTTATTCATTTGCTTTCTTTTGAGACTAGATCTCACTATGTAGCCATGGCTACCCTGGAACTTGCTATGTAGCCCTGGCTGGCCTGGAACACCAAGAGATCTGTCTGCCTCTGCCTCCCAAGTGCTGAGATCAAAGGAGTGCGCCACATCACTGATTCAAGACAGGCTCTGTGCAGCTGGTTCCCAAGATGTCTTCTGCCAACGTACAACATCCCCCCAAATGCTAATATTCATTTTGTGGGACTGGCATACGTATGTACTTTGGGGGATTCTGGCTTTAACCAGATAAACCTTGCAGGTCTTTCAGAGCTGTCTCTGGTGGGAGGCTCCCTATAAGGGTAGAGAGGTGGGACTTTCCACTAACCACCATGACACCTCCACACCTCACAGGAGCAGATTGTGACTGAGCTGAAGAAAAGAACCAGCTCACAGAGGGACCAACAGTTCGCTTCTCCTCAGAGATCTTATAAACCAGCTGTTATGCGCTGTGACCTGGCGGTGGTGTGCTAGGCAAGAGCAGCCCCAGGGGTGGGCTAGGAGGGCAGGGCATCCTTACAGCTGCTGACCGGGGTTCGCTGAGCTTTCGTCCACCATTCGGTCGTACTCCAGCAGGAACTCATCCAGCTCGCCTGAGTCCCCGAAGGCGCCCCACTCAGTGTTGACACACATGCGTCCCTCATCCCCTTCTACCAGCTCCACATTCTGCATCTCCTCCATGTAGCAGGCGTTGCAGCCCGTGCCTACAGGGATGGGACACATAAAGCTATAAGAACCGGGGGTGGAAGCTGGAAGTCTGGAGCGGCTGTGTAATGCAGGGTAGATGGGTCAGTCTGGACACTGTCCTCTAACAAGGGTGGCATCCCCACTCTACCTCCAGTCAGGGGAATGGAGAAAAACAAGGTGTGCCAATGTGGTTTGACAAATGGAAACGGATTTGAGGTGTTGTTTTATTTTTATTTATTTATTTTAAAAACTTTTATATGTATATGAGTGTTTTGTCTACATGTATGTTTGTGCACCACAGACGTGCCTGCCTGGTGCCCATAGAAGCCAGAGGTGGGTATAGATCCCCTGGAACTAGAGTTATAGACACTTGTGAGCCATCATGTGGGTGCTGGGAATTGAACCCAGGTCCTCTGGAAGAGCAGCAAATGCTCTTAACTGCTCAGCCGTCTCTCCAGCCCCTTGTTGTCTAGCTCTTTGTAGGTACATCTTTAAGTCTCTCTCCTCATCCCTTTTAGGGGACTCTCAATATAAATAAGGCAGAGTGTAGGCCCTTGGAGCAGTCCAGAGGCCACTGTGGCAGTCCAGAGGCCACTGCAACAGTCCAGAGGCTACTGCAGGCAGGACCTGCTGTACTTTGTCGCGTGCCCTGCCTCACGCAGAATGAAAATGTGGAGTTCTTGAGGAGCATGACCGTATGGACTGTTCACCTCTCAAGCTGGCAAGGACAGCGAAGCCATGCTATTCAGCAGTCCTCGCTAAAGGAGTCTGGGGGCAGTGGCATTCTGACTTCTAGAAATCCAGATTTGGATGCGAATTCTCCCAATGTTTTCAATCTTGGTAAGTATCGTGACTATGCTGTTGAATACTGAGCAGTCACCGCTTCCGTTTGTGGGTAGATAGATATGAGTGATGGATCACCAGAAGGTACCCATCACTTTTGGATCACACCACAGGAGGCGGTGTGCCCTGGCAGAGTCGGTGCAGTTTGGCCTGGGTTAAGTGAGGTATCTCGGGAGCGCCAGGAGGAATTATGGAGGGCACAGCTGGGGGGATGTATATAGGGAGGCACAGCCAGACACATCTGGAGGGAGCACTTTTCACTAGAAAGGCAAGACAGAAAGTAAAAACAGTAAAGAGAAGGGAGGTGCAGTGGGTGCAGGCTAGAGCAGGGGTTCTCAGCCCGTGGGTCACAACAGGAGTCACCTAAGACCGTTGGAAATAGCACATTGCCGTCCACAACAGTAGCAAAATTACAGCTACAAAGTAGCAACGAAAATAATGTTATGGTTGGGGGGGTCACCACAACATGAACTATATTAGAGAGTCACAGCATTAGGAAGGTTGAGAACCACTGGGCTAGAGTGTAAAAAATATATGCACACAGCTGGATGGAGTGGTGTACACCTTTAGTCCCAGCACTTGGGAAACAGAGGCAGGAGGACCTCTGTGAGTTCAAGACCTTGTCTACATAGTGAGTTCTAGGACAGCCAGAGCTACACAGTGAGACCCTGTCTCAAAGCAACAACAAATTATATATATATATATATATATATATATATATACACACATATATATGTATATATGTGTGTATACACCTATAATGTTTTTAAAAATGCATGTTTATAATATGAATATATTATTTAGCATGTATTACTTAGGGGACAAGTATAAGTACAGATGAGAACCTATGAATACAAACACATGGCATTGGAGATCTGTCTCTGAAGGGCCCAGAACACAGGGCTTTCTGGGTAATCGGGGCCCAGAGAGTCCAAACAAACATCCCTACACCTGTGTGCACAGCAGATAACAGGTTTGATTGACACACTGCTTCGGAAGACCACAGGAACTTCTGAGACAATGTGGGGGAAGAGAACTGGTGTTGAGCTCCCACCCCTGGTTAGGAGGGGACAGCTGTGGCTTCCTTTTCTGGACTCACCTTCCCTCCAGAGTGGGTTTAGGGCCTGGCAGTTCAGAGATTCAGTGCTGAATCTCTGTCGGGGGCAGGGCCAGGAAGGGGTAGGGCAGACTCGCAGCATGGATGACGCCACTTCTGCTGATTCTCTTCCACTTGGACAGATTGGTCCAGTGTGGTCAATTTACTAGATAAAGTGGTTTAATTACATCCAGATAGGCAGGGCAGGTGTGCAGCTGGGAGGCCACCCGATGCCCTGCTGCTGCTGCTAACAGTGAAGTGCTTCCCATCAACACACAGTTCCCGCACCACCACAGCCCCAAGGCCGCTTGGCTCAGGGGCCAGGCCCCCCCCCCCCCCGACTGGCATCAGTTGTTAGTGCTCTGGCATTGCCTGCTGAGCCCCAGTGCAGCCGGGAAGGGTAGCCGGGGAACAAGCCCTTACCCACAATCATGCCGACCTCGCACTGGCGGTCTTCATAGTAGCAAGAAATCATCGTGGCCACTGTGTCATTTACCATCGCCACCACATCCATCTCGAAGTCCTGCCAAGAGTACAGAGACGATGGAAATGGAGCTGAGGAGAGGGCCCTGTATGAAGGAGTAGGGGCCCAGGACAGCCCCTCGGGGCAGGCAAAGGTGTCCTCACCCCTCTCCTCTTGATAGCATCTCGGAGAAGTCCCACGATGTTGTTCCCTTCTGCTCCGGAGGCCTTGAAGCCCTTGGTCCAGTTGAGGAGGATGCCCTGTAGGGGGAGGAAGGCATTATGGCTGCTGTGGCAGGGATCTGCGGCCTTAAACCAACCAGGTCACAGGTCCATGGCACCCCCACCCCCTACTTCCCATATGAGGAAGTAGACTCACATAGCTTTGAGAGGTACCAGGAACAATTTTCTACACACACACACACACACACGCACACGCACACGCACACGCACACGCACACGCACACACACTCAAAGAAACCCAGGACCTTGAGAATGCTCTATCTCTAAGTTGTACCCTCTAGTATAAGAATGTTGAGCAGCAAAGCTCAGGGATATCATTCCCTAGTAGAGGTAGGACAGGCAGGTCCCTGGGAGGACAGTGCTGAATAACATGGGGTGCTGTGGAATAATTCTTCTGTACATTGTGAATATGCATTACTGTCATTGATTAATAAAAAGCTGACAGGCTGGTAGCCAGGCAGGGAGCATAGATGGGACAGCCAGACACAGAGGACTCTGGGAAGAAGAAGGACAGAGTCAGAGGAGATGCCAGGCAGCTGATGAGGAACCAGGATGTGTAGAAAATGAGGTGACAAGCCGTGAGCCACATGGCAAAGCATAGGTAAGAAATATGGGTTAATTTAAATGTAAGAGCTAGCTAGTAACAGGCCTGAGCTATCGGCTGAGCATTTATAATTTCTATCAAGTCTCTGAGCCACTTATTTGGGAAGTGGCTGCTGGTTATTTGGGAGCAGGTGGTAGGGACAGGAAAACTCCACCTACAATTGGGGCTCCTCTCTTACAGTGAATCCTGCTGCACATGAAGATATCACATGTGGCTTTCTCTGTGGAGCTTGGGGCTTAGAAAACTACTGGAGATGTGGGTTTGGCTGCTGCTTTTGCCCCTTAGGACATGACCTGGTTTTATCTCTGACACAGAGATTGTATTGATTTATTTTGATTTTCAACTTGACTTAATGTAGAATCACCTGGGAAAGGAGTCTCAGTAAGGGGTTGTTTAGATTAAGTTGGCCTATGGACAGTTAGTTATCTTGATTACATTAATTGAGATGGGAAAACTTGCCCCCAGTTGGGGGCACCATTCCCTAGGCAGAGACTTGGCAAAAGTGAGCTGAACACAAGTGAGTGTGAATTCTTTGCTCTGTATTTCTGATTGTGGATGAAGCTCCTGTCTCTGTGACTCCCCTGCTACAATACACTATAACCTGGAACTGTGAACTAAATTAAGCCCTTTCTCCCCAAAGTTGCTTTTGTCAGAGTACTTAATCACAGGAACTATAAAGGAAACCAGAGCAGAGATCTTATGGTGTGTGTGTGTGTGTGTGTGTGTGTGTGTGTGTGTGTGTGTGTTGGAACTTGTAAGCTTGCCAATGGGGTAGATTCTCAGATCCTTCCCACTTGTGACTCAGCCAGAAGCAGGGAGGTGTCTTTGGGCTCTGTGGTCAGCTGGGGCCCCAGGCCAGCTGTCACTTCCCACAGCGAGCAACTTGTTTAACCTGTTTCTTTATCTGTAGTGGGGTGACCATAGCACGTCTCCTGAGAGGCTTTTCCACATAGTAAGAATCAGCCGATGTTATGTCTGTTTGCCAAAGCTTTTCAGATAGGAAGTGACAGGGGCCACAGCTGAAGTCTCCTCTAGGCTTGGGGGCTCTTTTACAGCCTGGGTTGGGGAGCCGCACCTGAAGGCAGTGGGAGCAGTGTCTCCTTCCATTCACCCCCCTCCCGTGTCCTCCCCCTGGCTCACCTTGTCTATGTCTTCGTGCCTGACAGGGAAGGAGAAGGTGAAGCCCAGGGGTAGTTTCTTGTGCTTCATCTGATGCTTGTCCAGGAAGTCAGAGATGCACTCGGAGATGTAGTCAAAGAGCTAGGAGTTGCACCAGAGTGGCATTGGGTTAGGGCTGGGACAGTAGCAGCTCTCTCCCCAGGGTCTGTGTCAAAGTGTCCCTTGGAGGTGTTAAGATGTTTGACCCCAGAGGCTGCAACTGTATGCTGGACCTGTCTGCTGTTTGCTTCTCATTAGGATTCAGGCTGTGCACCTCTCCAGATGGAAGACCCTGCTGACTGTGGTCCCCAGGACAATGTAGCACAAGACAGGCTGATCCTCTAAGGCCCCTCCCTCGCTTGCCCAGTGAGGCATCAAGCCTGGGTGGCTGTCCTGTGAAGCTCTGGGTGGAAACACATTCTTGGCCATGACTATGATTTCCGTCTCTTGTGCTGTTTCCTAGGTATCCTGGCCACCTGACCCCTGCTGAAGGCTGGTCCCAATCCCTTCCAGTGGAATGGTTCACATGACTAGGCACTGCTGAGCGCTTTGCAGATGGAAGAGGGAGCTGCCTCATAACATGCCCAGTCCCAGGCTGAGATGTGCTGAGGGAAGGCTGAGTGGCTTCGGGTAACTCTGGTGATGGGTTCTGCCTTGTCCCTGGGCATGGCTGGGGGTTCCGGCTTAGCCCGTAGCTCCTTCTATTTCTAGGACCCCAGTCTGAGTCTCCCTCATGCTTAGGGGACCCTGCTGCTTGGGCAGACAGTGTGGTTGGCGGGTTAGTGGTGGCCTGTGAGCAAGGTTGGGCTTTGTGAACGGAAGAAGGCTGGGCAAGCATGGCTTCTGGCTGCTCTCTCCTAAAGCTTTGCTTTCCCTCTAGGAAACTGGACAGAAGCTGGGTTCTTCTCTGCTGACCTCTCTTCAGCCCCTTCCTGTTCTGAGATGACTGGAATTGGGACTTGGGACACTTAAAGCCTCTGAGCCACCTTCTTGGGTCTCTCTCTGATGCTGAGTGGCCCACCATCACTTCTGTTCTCGGAACCCTCCCATCAGGACCAATTCTCCTGAGATCCTGGGTGACCTTGACCCCTAGCCCTCCTTTTCCAGCCCCTCAAGCTGCTCACCATCTCTGCGGTGCCCGTCATGGCGTCCTCGGGGATGGAGTACATCTGGTGTTTGGTCTTCACGCTCCACTGCCCCGCCTCCCCCTCTCCCACCTTCACCAGCATCACCCGGAAGTTGGTTCCTCCCAGGTCTAAGGAGAGAAAGTCTCCAACTTCTGCAGGCAAAGGGAGATACGTTCAGCCTCATTGCCTACCTGACAGGTGGAATGGGTATGGGGACCCCCAGACATTGTGGATGAGGAGAAGCTAGCCTAGACGCTGGGGGTGGGGCAATGCTAGAGCTGTGGAAAGGTCAAAGGTGAACTAGGGAACATCAGTGGGAAACCCCCGCCTTAGACAGAGACAGCCAGAACCCGGATAGCTACACAGAGACCTAGAGTAACGGACTACACTCTGGATAAGGAGGAGGTTCTCCAAGCGACCTTAGAGACAAAAAAAGAAGCCAGTTCTCCTGAGGCTTGATAGCTCCAGGCTGGGCCTGAGCACCCCAGGGCTTCAGGCAACTGGACAAAGACCTATCAAGTGACTTGGGGATGCCATCATTTGCCTAGGGAGTCCTGTCTAGGGACAGATGATCCCTGCGGTACCTGAGCCTTCTGGGGTGGAACGCACGTAGGTGGGCAACATCTTTACACTGGCCTCCTCGTGGGTCTCCAGCCTCAGGCCACGGTCCATCTCCTTCTGCATCCGCCTCATCACCTTCTTCAGGTCTTCCTCCCGCAGCTGGAACTCTGCCAGGATCTGCTCTACCTGTGCCGGGAGGGCATAGGAGCAGCTGTGGCTGCCACCAGGAACCTCCACACACCAAGGGTCTCTCTTTTGTCTTCTGACCCCAGGTGCAGGATGGTCCACACATCAGACTATTTACCATAGTTTATTTCAGATATTCCAGGCCCAGCCCCTCAGCAATTAGCCTGGGTGCTCTAGGGGGAGTGAACAGCAGGGAGCTGGGTAGCCTTTGCTCTTAGCAGGATCTTTGAAGTACAATGCCTTGAAGTACCTCCCATTGCCCCTAAGATTCTGGATGATGTGGTGATATATTATGTACCCTAATAAATTTGCCTGAAGATCAGAGGACAGAACAAGCCACTAGATTAAACATAAAGGCCAGGCAGTGGTGGCACACACCTTTAATCCTAGCATTTGGGAGGCAGAGATCAGTCTGGATCTCTGTGAGTTCAAAACCACCCTGGACTACATGAGATTGACTCAATTTAGGAGAGAAACAGAGCCAGGCAATGGTGGCACACACCTTAAATCACAGTACTTGGGAGTCACAAGCCTTTAATCCCAGCACTAGGAAAGTTGAGACAGGAAATGATATAGGTGGGCAGAGAAAGTTATATAAGGTGTGAGGAGACAGGAACTAAAGGCTTTCTGCTGAAAAAGGCTTTTCAAGCTGAGGAATCCTAGAGGTAAGAGGTGGCTTGTTCCTTTGACTCTCTGATCTTCAGGCAAATTTATTAGGGTACGCAATATATCACCACAGGATGAGGGGAGGAAAATGTTCTAAACAGGACTTTGGTGAGGTGGGACTGGAGCTGGCATTACTGTGTAAAGAGTCAGTTTTTTTTTCCTACTGTAGGACTTTATGGAATGAATGGGCCAGTATGCATAGAGTAGCCAAGACTAGAGTAGCTGGAGTGACCCCTAGTACCAAACAGGGGTCTGGCTAGCAAAGCATGGCCATCCAGTGTGCTGGCTTTAAGCCCAGAGGGAGGACACTCTCAACATCGACACAGGAGACCTGTGCATGAGAAGCTCAGAACCAACCTGCCATTCCTGCATGTGGATGGCCAAGGTGGGGGATTCACCCTCCACATGATGACATAGGATAGCTGGACCCTGCAGGGTGGGCAGCTGTGTGGCTGTTCACTTTGTAGAGCAGTGTGTGTTCATGCATATGTTAGTACACAGGGTAGTGAGAAGTCATTGCAAAGATACTTGTACTTTGAACCAAAAAGAAAAATGAGGGATCTTCTGATAAAAGTTACAGATCCATTTTTTTTAATGAGAATTTTCTCTCTTTGTGTCTTGCACATAAGTTCAGTGCATTGGAGGAATTTGGATTACAGCAGGGACATCATCTTCGGTTACCCAGAATTGCTCAGGGGGGCTGGGTGGAACAGTAAACCCTGATAGACTAAGCAGGGCACAGTAATTCTATTTCCTTTGCTTGGAGCTTGGGCATATGACTGAATTCACCAATGGCAGGTGAAGGGAAGCCTGATTTTAGCAGGAGAGGGGAATTCGATGCCTCTTCGTTTGTGAACACAGCTGTGTAAGGATGTGATGGTTGGCATTGCAGCAGCCATCTTGTAGCTGTGCAGAGACAAGGCTGGAGGGAAAAGACTGCTAGCCTATTGCACACGGCCGAGAAGAGAGGTTGATGTCAGACCTAGCCAACTCTACATGCAGGTTATGGAGCAGTCACTTAATCCATGGGGACTCTTGGTTCCCTTCAACCAAAAGCATTCCTAAGAGATATAGAGCGTTGGTTAATGACCACTTCAGAAAAAAAAAAAGCCCCCACATAGAGTTTAAACCCAGGGAAGTTTAAAGGACTGGGTTCGAAAGACAAGGGTTTGAACAAAGGCACTGAGCAGACACCAGCATCAGCTGAGAATGAGGGGAGCATGCAGTCAGCCACTTCTGCCCCCAGGCCCATAGAGCAGGCCTCTAGAGACATACTCAGCACTCTCTGGAACAATCCATGGTGTATCCAGCAACCCAGGATGTTCCCCAAAGCAACACCCTTGGCTTCCTTTGTCTCTTTCCTAGACTTGTAGAATTTACTGAGAATTAGCGGCTGTAAGATGTCTGTCTCTCCCTTGAGGTACAGCTGTCAAAGGGGCCCAGTGACAGGTTGGGTGTGGTGGCACATGCCTCTAATCCCAGTACTCAGGAGACAGAGGCAGGAAACCCTGTCCCCAAACTAAACCAAACCAAATAAAAAAATCAAAGGGACCCAATTCTAAGATACCCGTGGTTTTATATCAGAGACAGGTAGGGATGATCTTAACAAAAGTTCAACCTCAGGCCCTGTTGGATCCCATCCCTGCCTCTCTGTCCAGGTCGCTCCTCTTGGTGACTAGAGGCTGGATTCCAGGTTGAGTTAGAGCTAGGGTTAGGGTTAGGGTTAGGGTTGGTTAAGGTTAGGATTAGCGTTAGGGTTAAGGTTAGGATTATCGTTAGGGTTAGGGTTAAGGTTAGTGTTGCCTTCAGTTCAAGATTCTTCACCAAATGTGCTAATACTTCAGGCTTGGGTCTCTGAAGAGTCTGATGGTTAAAGACTCGGCCCAAGGTGACTGGTCAGTGTCTGGCCGGACTATCTCGTTGAGGAAGGCCCCAAGTGACTCATCCTTTATGGAGTTAAGAAGAACTTGTCCAGATCTTAGAGGGTTCCTGTGACAATGTGATATAAGGTAACTGTTGTTTCCTTCTCTCAGAATTGGCGAATTTGCAGGTCAATCTCTCCTTCTCACCACCTTCCTGTAAATGTTGGGGAAACCAAGTGTACTGGATGGTACCCAGGCTCTGTAGCTCCTAAGCCAGAGTGTGTGTCCCGAGGATCTGACAACAGTGAACCCAAACTGATGCCATTTGTCAAGAGGCCCGATACTGTCTCTATCAAAACTTAATTTTGATTTGCAACTTCAGGACACAGAGTATGTAAACACTTCACAAGAACTACACCAGAACCTCTTCTCTGAAAGAAGACCTCCCCCCAAACACACCCTAATACTCCATATTCACCAGCAAGGCCATGATAAACAACCCGAGACACCTACCCCTACCACGCCTCTTTCTGCATCCTTTCTGGAGAAGGACATAGAGCTTTCTGGCATTGAGGCAGTGAGATGGGACCTTCTGAAAAGCCCAGCCCCATTCTCATAAACAGAATCGCATCTGGCCTGTGGATCTGCCAACATTTAAAAATCTGTTTAAAATCGAGATCCTTTTTACAGGAAGTCGAGACTGCCAACAAACTGGGTCTGCATTCTCACTGAGGCTATAGGGAAGTGGGGAGCCTGCCCCCCAGTGGTAGAAGTGGTTTAAGTCCCCTGACCACAGAGCCCTCAGTCTGAGCTTTGGTCAAACCATGCACACTGCAGTACTTCTCATACTCATCCAGACCACTGGGGCTAGAAGAACACCCTCCCATACCCCTACATCTCTTCCCCAAGCCTGGTGATGCAGGTTGGAGGGTGGGTGCTGGGAGGTGCTTAAGCTGAAGCTGCTAAGGGGTTCTGCTTTTGCTGTGGAGAGTGTCTTCCAAAGTGAGTCCTGTCCCTGGAAACGGAAGCCCCTTCCTTAGATGGATGCCCAGACTTCCGGCACCAGGTCAGTGTACAACCCAGGGGGAGTCTGACCAGGAGCGACTTCACAATTCTTTAGGCTGTGGGTATAGGAGGGGGAAAATGGGCATCATGTCTTGATGAAGTCTACCTAGCAGTCCCCATGGGTTGTACACAGAAGCAAGAACTATAGGCCAGGCCCACCCTGGCCATCCCTGGGTCTCCCCCACATACCTGAATCATTCCAAGACACTCCTAGGACACTGAATACACACTGTCCAAACCCTCCCCACAAGCCCACAGAGCTAGGAGTGAAGAGGTGGGTGGTAAGCAGATGCTCGGGCTTGGAGCCTACACCTACCCATTGGGCTGCTTCCTACATGATTTGGGGACCTGGTTTTGGCTGGTGTCCAGTGAGACAGTCTAGTGTGTTTGTCTCTAGAAGGGTCTCACGTTGCAGGGAGACTCTGTTAGCTCGCTAGCTTGTCTGAGAAGTCACAGGACACATAACCAAGGTTCAAGGTCACAAGCGAACATAGGGCTTTTCCTGGGGGAGGATTCCCCTCCTCCTAATTCCCTAGGGAGCACTGGAAGGCCTCCTTAGCAGATGCCAGCTTTGGGCAGTGTGCTGTGTGGTGGGTGGGATATTAGAGAGGAGCTGAGAGCATGTTTGCCGTCTGTCTGTCCAGGAGCATCTGTCCCAAGTACAGCAGCCATGTGAGGCCAGTGCTCACAGAGAGCCTTGGGAAAGAATTACATGACCACGGAGCCAGTTTGGGTGGTGAGAGGAGGCAGGTGTCAGGGTGGGCGGAGAGAGTGCTGCTCATAGTCCCTAGAAAGTGGGGAGGTTGCATAGAGGGGAGAAGGGAGTGACCCCAACGACTGTGAGAAGCCTAGAGACTCCTGGCTGCAGAGTGGGGGCTTTGGGGGACAGGGTGGGAATGGGGGCATTAGGCTGTCTCCACACTCAGGGTACAGTGACGGTAAGCACAGGACGGAGGGGTGGCAAGGTCTAGAGAACACATACATCCGCTGACAGCTTGAGGCACAGGGGTTTTAGGTAGAGACACATCGGGAGGATCACATGGGCTAGCCTGAGCAGCTGGAGCAGGGCTCCATTGGGATTGAGCACTCTGGGAAGCTGAGCCACCCACCTGCCTGCACACATTTGTCTCAAATGTTTATGTCTGGCTGTGTGAGGACAGAGTTCAGGGAAACAGTGGAGATACACACTTGAAAGCCCTCAGTGTGGGGGATTTCTTAAGGCTACAAGTCTGGATGAGGTCACAGGTCAGAAAGTGGGAGGAATGGAGCTGACAGGGCCAGATGCCCTGAGCAGGCTTGGAGATCCCACCTTAGAGTGCAGTAAAAAATAAGACACCATCGCTGGGCAGTGGTGGCACATGCCTTTAATCCCAGCACTTGGGAGACAGTGGCAGGCAGATCTCTGTGAGTTCAAGGCCAGCCTCGTCTACAGAGCTAATTCCAAGAAAGCCAGGGCTACACAGAGAAACCCTGTCTCGAAAACCATTAACCATTAAAAATCGAGATCCTTTTTACAGGAAGTCGAGACTGCCAACAAACTGGGTCTGCATCTGTCACCATCAAGTGTTGTGTTTACCAGATGAAGAGGTCTCCTTCTTAGCACTGGGAGAGGGGGCCCCAAGGAGCTGTGGACTCAGAGAATCTGGACAAGGGCTAGAGAAGCCTGTGAATAAAAGCTACAGCACCCAAGGTCCAGAGATAGTCTCAGTGCCCCCCGGCACTGTCCAGCCTCAGCCTGGCCTCTCTTTCCCCAGGTCCTCTGGTGGCTATATACACAGGAATGAATGACCATTCACATACTCCAGAGGAACAGAACCCCACAGTCTTCCAAGTACAGCCATGAGGTATCCCTGCGAGATATGCTGCACTAGGAAAAACCCCAGTCTAGGCACGATTGTCCCAGGAGCAAGCCCCTGTGGACTCCTCAAGAGATAGACAATGGTGGCATCAGTGAAGAGGGTATGGAGGGAAGAAGGGCCACATCCAGGACTCTTACAGGACTGCATCTGCCCTTCCAATGGCCCATCAATCCCCCTCCCCAACCTGAGGGTGCTGGCCTCAGAGTTCCCCTTCCAATTCCAGGCCTCTGGTCTGTGAGTGGCCCTTACCAGAGTCAACTGGGCTCCACTCCTGGCGGTATCCATAGCCATCTCTCCGAGAGGACAAGCAGGAGGTAGTTGAGGAAGTAGAGATGTTCCTGCCTCCTGAGGCCACCTGCTGCAGGTGAAGGCTGTCTGGCTGAGTGTTGCAAGAGACAGGCAGCCAAGGGCTTCTGCACTAATGGGCCGGATGAGCAGCTGCTGAAATACTCTGCCTACTTCCACAAGGTCAGGGCCAGGCCAGGCCAAAGGACCACGTGGGGTTGGGTTTGACAAAGGCCACAAGGATGGGGCTATGAGGCAGGCTGCTCTGCTCTTTGAACACTGCTTGGTATTGCTGTTGAGAGGCTGACGAGGTGGCTGGAGCCAGCCCATCCACACCCCACCTCTCAGACTTGTTAAGGAAGACGGTAATGGGTGCCTTGAAGGGCTGAAGGGAAGCAGGTATGTGTATGATGAGGAACTGTGTGTGCCAGTGAAGCTTCCAACTTGCTCTAGGAGCAGTGGGGATCCCCACGGGTTTTCACCTACGGAGGGTTGGCTATGCATGTCACACAGTCTGGGACTCCACCATGGAACTTGGGTGGGAAGGGGAAGCTGGGAAAAGGAAGGAAGCCAAGTTTCTGTGAAAAGGATAGAGCTTGGCCATGGGGTCTGGAATGGGGGTGAGGATGGGAGGGGAGGGGAGGGGAGGGGCACCTGTGCAATACAAGCAGGAGTAGGTTCAGGTCCTCGGGGCTGCCCTGACATGTCCCCCAAGTAAAACAATACATGTTTCACTTGGAATTTTTTACTGGTGTAGACCCTCCTTAAACTGCCTTCAACCCAAACAGCAAGAAATAGAATGGAGGAGGCCATTAGGTTTGTAACAGCAATGCTCAGGACACAGGCTCGCTTCGAGTTCCTCCATGAGGCTCAGACACCCCCTAGTCCTTCTCTTGGGCTTGGCCTGGAGTGACCCCAACATACTCTGCACTTGCTGGCATCTCCAAGCCCTGCTAAAATTAGCCGCCATTGGCAAGTAGGTCAGGGTACAGAGGGTGCCTTGTCAGAATGCCAGGTTCTCCCACGATTGGCCAGGATGGTCACCCCTTGACACGATTGATCCCTTTCCCAAAATAGAGCAAAGCTGGCCTCACCAGACCTCATGTAACAAGTCACTGACCCCCCAACCCCTGGCTCTGAGTCCCTTTTGCTGTGGGGGAGAGAATGCTCATGACTGAATTTGGGGTGCCAGGCCAAGGAGCAGCTGCCTGGGGGTCTTGCTCCCATCTCCTGGGGCAAGCCACAGCACAGACGAGGAGGAGGCAAATCCTCAAGGTCTGGTCTCTGGGAAGTGGGAGGTGGGGTGTGGACCAAGGCAAAGCCAGAGACAAACCAACCCACTTTCAGTCTTGGCTAGACGGCTTGTGCAGGAGCAACAAGCACCCTCCCAGAACCCGTTCCAAGGGAGGATCTCTTTCCATTCACTGGTACCTTTGAAGGAAGAATGGGACCTAGCTGGCTAAGCACTGCGCCAGGTTCTAGCAACTCACACTCACCCTTCTGTGAATCCATCTTGTCCCTGAGAACCATGCCGAAGCAAGGGCAGTGTAACACAATGCACTTCCTACATTCGAGAGCTGTGACATCCAGTCCAGAGACGAGGGATCCAGACAGAAGGGACAAGATCTCATGATGGATGCACAGGACATAAGAAGCTGCACAAACCCCACATCTGCTTAGGATTTGGAGAAAACAATAGAGCTTTGCAACCATGACTTAGGACGTCTCTCTAGCTCCATCTTCTTTTGATAGAGTGAGAGAAGTGAGCAGACAGAATGGGTCATTTTCTATGGCCTAGTTGGTAATACACACTCGTGTGTGTGTGTGTGTGTGTGTGTGTGTGTGTGTGTGTGAGTGTGTGTGGTGTTTGTGTGTACGTGCATGCACCTACGCACTGCCATGCAGAAGAGGCCAGAGGAGGGCATTGGATGTCTGTTTCTAATACTATCTTATTTTTTTGAGTCAGGGTCTCACACTGAACAGGAGGCTCATACTTTCGGCTAAGCTGGCTGGCTAGTGAGCTCCTGGAATCTGCCTGGCTCTGCCCTCCAAATGCTGGTGTTTCAGTAACATACGCTCACACTTGGCTTTTATGTGGGTACCGGGGATTCAAACTCAGGTTCTGTTACTTGTACAGCAAGTGATCCTACCCACGGAGCCATCCCCTTCCCCACCCCTGTGCCTTCTTGTTCAAGAAGCCAGTTCATAGGCATGGCTGGATTTTCTTTTTCAGTTACCTCAAGGTAATGGCATGACAAGTGTAGTAACTGATATTCAAACTCATTCATTCTAATATCAAGAAATGGGCCACAACATTGTTCAGTACTTACACGCAGTCATAACAGGTCATGCTGAAAGCGGATGAGATAGTCAGTGGGTGAGGTAATTGCCATGGGAGCCTGATGGCATGAGTTTGGTTTCTGGAACCCACGTGAAGATGGAGGAGTGGGGGCTGGGGAGATGGCTTAGCAGTTGAGAGTACTGGGTGCTCTCCCAAAAGACCCAGGTAAATTCCTAGCATCCATGTGGTAACTCACAACCTCTGTTACTCCAGTTCCCTCTTCTGGCCTCTCTGGGCAACCAGGCATATACATGGTGCAGACACACATGCAAGCAAATCATCCATAAATATAAAATAATTAGAGAAAAAAAGATGGAGAGAACCAACTCCACGGAGCTATTGTCTGACCTCCACAAGTGTGCCAAGGCATGTGTGGCTCCCACCCACACACACATATACAATAGTAAGTTAAAATGTTTAAAATAAAAATATTTTTGAAAGAAGTAAGATTGATCTATTTTTTTTTTCAAAATTAATGTGTATGGGTGTTTTGCCTGCATCCATATTGGTGTGCTGTGTGTGTACAGTGTTAGAGGGGACCAGAAGAGGTCATTGGATCTCCTGAGATTGGAGTTACGATGGTTGTGAGCCGCTGTATGAGTATTAGGAATGGAACCAAGAACAGCCAGTGAGTGCTCCTAACTGCCGAGCGAACTCTCCAGCTCTCGGGTTGATCCTTCACTCTTAGCATACGTAGAGATCTGCCCGCCTCTGCCTCCCGAGGCCTGAGATTAAAGGAGTGCACCACTGTCCAGCTCTGAAGTTGCTTCTTAGGGGGTACTGTCACAGCAAAAAATAACTAACACAGCATGCAAAGACATCAGCGACATTCCGTTGGAAGGGATTGGCAGCCACCCTCCCGTAGTTCTCTACTGGACACTGCCTCTGCTATACAGTTCAGGTACAGCCCCTGTGCTGTATTAGGTCTAGCCTAGGTAACTGATAAGGTCTTGTAGAAATGATGGAGGCTAGGCCATAAGATACTGTGACTCCTGTCTTTTTCTCTCTCAATCTTCCCTCTGAGGAAGGCCAAGCGCCTTCGGTGGGAGCATGGTGTGGGAAGCTGAGTGTCCCCATGACACTGAGAAAAGTAAGTGAGGAAACTGCTAATCTGCCATATTGGAAGCAGATCTACCAGCCACAGTCAAGCTTCCTGACGCTGCTGCCCAGACACTCCTGGACTAAAACCCCAGGAGAGAACAGAAAGCAGACCGCCTGCTGGACCCACAGAGACCGTGTAGGACAGTAAGGTCAGCTTGTCTTGAAAGTGGTTTTTAAATACAGCAGCATATTTCTTCCTTCCTTCCTTCCTTCCTTCCTTCCTTCCTTCCTTCCTTCCTTTCTTTCTTTCTTTTCTTTTCTTTTTTTTTTTTTTCGAGACAGGGTTTCTCTGTGTAGTTTTGGAGCCTGTCCTGGAACTCACTCTGTAGACCAAGCTGGCCTCGAACTCACAGATATCCGCCTGCCTCTGCCTCCTGAGTGCTGGGATTAAAGGCGTGCGCCACCACCGCCCGGCCAGCACATTTCTAATATGGGACAAATGGTTGTTTCTTTTTGATATTGTTTGTTAATGACATGTTTTCCCCATGTATCGATATGTGTGGATGATGTTGATGATATTCACATGGAAGGAAATACAACAAATGGGCCACCATAATGGTATAAATATGAATAGTTTTATTTTTATTTCATTTTGCCTGCATGTGTGTCTGTGTGAGGGTGTTGGATCCTCTGAAACTAGAGTTACAGACAGTCATAAGCTGCTATGTGAGTGCCGGGGATTGAACCTGGGTCTTCTGGAAGAGCAACCAGTGCTCTTAACTACTGAGCCATCTCTCCAGCCTGAGTAGTTTTATATTTATATATCTGTACTTTCTACATTTTTTGTGATGAATGTTTATACATGGAATATTATTTTTACTTTTAAAAAGATTTGTTTATTCTTATTTTATGTATATGGAAGTTCTGCATACATGTATGTCTGTGCACCACATACATGCCCACTGCCCACAGAGGCCAGAAGAAATTATCTTATCCCCTTGGAACTAGAGTTATTAATGGTTATGAGCCATCATTGGAATCAAATTTGGGTCTTTACAAGTACCCTTAACTGATAGTCATCTATTATTATAATTATATTTTGAGACAGGGTCTCACTATGTAGTTCTGGCTGGTCTGCAACTTGCTACATAGACCAGGCTGGCCTCAAACTCACAGAAATCCACCTGACTCTGCCTCCCAAGTGCCAGGATTAAAGGCGTGCGCCACCACATATGGCTTATTATTATTATTATTATTATTATTATTATTATTTTGATTTTATGAGACAGGGTTTCTCTGTATTACAGTCTTAGCTTTCCTGAAACTTGCTTTGTAGACCAGGCTGGCCTCAAACTCACAGAGACCCACTTGCCTCTGCCTCCTGAGTGCTGGGATTAAAGGCGTGTGCCACCACTGCCTGGCGGCTGGCGTATTGTTTCTAAATTCGGTTTAAAAGTAGAACAGAATAGAAGGACCACACTTAACTATTTTTTTGTACAAAGGCTCCAAGGCCCAGATTCACAGTTAAATTGGCCAAATTTCTAGGCCCCTTAGCCAGAGGGAAATAAAGTGGATGCCAGGGAGCCCACAACGCCAGCCCATCCCCCAGCTGACCTGTTCTCTGGCTGCTCAGTAAGAGCCAGGCTCCAGGTACAGGCCGACTGATGCAATGGGTTATGGAGGCCAGTGAGTGTCGCAAGTGTTTGCTTACCGCAGAGTGAACTAGACATTGGCTGGGCCTTTGTGTAAAGGGGCAGGCCACGGGCCTGGTGAGTGGGCGGTGTCAGGCAGTGGGAGTGGTTCTGTGACTAGGATGCTGGGATGGAGAACAAGAGGCAGGTAGACCAAGAGCCAGCAGAGCACACCCTGACAAACGCCACAGCTGATCTGAGACCAGCGACTACATCTTGTAGGATGCTATGGCAGAGTTTTGACACAAGTTACAGCATGTGTGCCTTGTGAGAGTGAAGGGATTTACAAGGATGCCACAGCTAGAAAGCACTCAGTGGGAGTCATACCCCGGCCGTTCTGACTCCAAGATTGTTCAGATTGAGCCTCTTCCTCCTCTTGCTCCTCCTCCTCCTTTGAAACAGGGTCTTGCTGTATACCCATGATGTCCTCAAACTCATGATCCTCCTGCCTCCACCTCCCAGGTGCTGGGATGACAGTTGTTCAAGACTTCATTCTTCCTGACTACATGTGGAGGGAGCATTCTAGGACCAAGCACACATGGCCCGGAAACAACCTCAGAGCGGCTTCCATGGGGAACAGATGCGGAGGCTTCAGCTTTAGCGGGCAGATGAGGGAATGTGGTAGCCAGTCTGCTTGTCTCTGACAGCAGGAGGGGCTGGAGGTCTGGGGAGGCTGTCAAGAGCAACATTTAGAAGCCAGCACCACAGGACGTGTGGTGAGGACAGGGCAGAGTGCGGGGCATGGGGTGGAGACCGGGCAGAGTGCGGGTGTGTGTGTGTGGCGGGGGGCACTTGGCAGAGTGCAGGTGGGAAACGGAGTAGTTTCTGGATACCAAGCTCATGTACTCTGCTGCTGTTCACTGCTGCTGTCTTCCTTCACTGATATCAGAGCCCAGCCTCCCCAGGCTTTGGACTGTAGATGGAGGCTCTCCAGGAGTCATCCTTGCCTTCAGCGACAGTCCAGGACATCTGAGGCATCTAGACTCACGACTTGTAGTGACCAGATTCTCACCCTCTCCAGTGTGACCATGGCCATTGTTGTTGGACTAGCCAGACCATATGGTGTAAGCCACTCTAATAATTCCCCTTTTAATATATATTAATTCTATTAGTTATGGGCCTTGAGAGAACTCAAACTAATATGGTATATGAGGAAATAGGAATCATAGTGAAAAAATAATTCAAAAGAAACTATTAGACAGGGAGCTCAGACACGGGACAGTCAACTGTCTTAGACATGCTTAGTGGATGGAGAATTATGGGAAATCAGGAGAGACATATATGAACAGATACAGATGATAATAAAAGCACTGAAGTTATTAAAAAAGAACCCAATAGAAATTTTGGAGCTTAAAAGTATAATTGGGCCAGGCGTTGGTGACTCATGCCTTTAATCCCAGCACTCGGGAGGCAGAGCCAGGCAGATCTCTGTGAGTTCGAGGCCAGCCTGGTCTACAAAGCGAGATCCAGGACAGGCACCAAAAGTACATAGAGAAACCTTGTCTCAAAATAACAAAACAAAACAAAACAAAGGTATAATAACTGATATGGAAACGTCACTGAAAGAGCTCAATGGCAGATTTTTAAAGTTATTTATTTTTATTTTATATATAGAGGTGTTTTAATAGCATGTATATCTGTGCATCACATGTGTGCCTGGTGCCCTTATAGATCAGAAAGAGGCTGCTGGATCTCCTGGGACCGGATTTACAGACAACCTTGCAAGCCACCATGTGGGTGCTGGAACTTGGGTCCTCTAGAAGAGCAGCCAGTCCTCTTAACCACTGGGCCATCTCTCCAGACCTCAATCAAAGATTTTAATGGGATTTTAATAAGATAGAATCAGTGAAGTTGAAAATAAGGCAATTGGAAATATTTGGTCTGCAGAACAGAAAAAGGGAAGAGAGGGGATGAACAAAGCCCGAGGACCGAGGAGACCTATCAAACACGTCATCACAAAGACGATGGCTTATGGAAGAGGGGTGACGAGGGGCAGGGGAAGAGTTGAAGAAATGATGGTGAAACAGTTTTTCAAGTCCGATGAAAAATACAAATACGCATACAAACAGAAGCGACCCCAAGTGATCCAGGTTGAGACAGAGTATAGTCACAGTGTCAAAAGACAAAGAGACTCTTGAAACCCGCAGGAGAAGAGCAAGACATGGCACACGAGGGACCCGCAGGGAGGCTGAAAGGCTGCCTCTCCTTAGAAGCCATGCAGGCGGGACAGCAGCATCGGCGCCCTTAAAACCCAGGAAGAAAAAGCTATCACCGAGAGCTCCGTGACCCTCAAAACTGGTCTCCAACACACAGGCGGTACTAAGACATTTCAGATGAACAAAACAGACAGAACTCATTCCCAGTAAGCCTGCACCACAAGAAATGGTCCAGAGAGGTATTCTAGGGAGAGAGTTTGAAAACTGCCTGTGGTTGAGAGGGAGGGGACCCAGGGTGGGATAGGACAGTGTAAGAGGATATGGTTGTGGTTCCTATAGTCGTCCCAATCCAGGGACCTGGGAATGTTTCCCTTTTTATGACGCAGATGAGAACACATACTTGACATCACACTCAGTGGTGAAAGACTTAACTTTTTTCTCCACCGGGTCAGGAACATGACAGGGAATCCCATTTTTGCTCCTTCTGTTCATCACAGTGCTGAAATGTCCAGCCAGAATGACTGGGGAAGGGAAAACAGAAGATACCCAAAATGCAAAGGGCTACAAGTGTGGATGTGTTTACTCTCAGAGGCCCGATGTAAAACCCTAATTACCAGTCAGACGATCTTAGGATGAGGCCTCTAGAGATAACTAGGTCACACGGACAGAGGCATCAGGACTGTGATTAATACCTGGATGTAATAGGTCCCAGAGAGCTTCTTGGCCCTTCCACCATGGGATGGTAATGAAAATGAGACACGAGACTGGGCCCTGACCACAGGACAACTTCATCTGGGACTCCCAGACTCCAGAACTGTGAAAAAAAATTCTGCTTTTTACAAGTAGCTTCATTTATAAAATTTTCTTTAGCAGCCAATTGAACTGCAAACCATCTCCAATTCAGATGACGTCATCGTATCTGTAGAAGGCCATAGATAGTCCATAAACATGTTTGGGTTAATGCACCCATTCACACAAAAGTTATACACCAGCAAGTAATTTAAAAAAAAAAGTGTGAAAGCGACTCCACCTACAACAGCACCAAGGAATAAAGTCCTTGGGAATACAGTCAAGGGGTGAAGGACTCATGGACAGCTGCACAGGCATTGCTGAAAGAAGCAGGAGAGTGTACCTCCACAGATGGAGGCGGTGTTCATGCCCTGGAAGATAACAGTGCTGGGGAACAACACCACCCCAAGTGAGCTGCAGATTCTCGGCAGCCCCTAACAATATCCAAATGATGCTTTTTGCAGAAGGGAAAAGCCTATTTTAAAATCAACATAGAATCTCAAAGAACCCTGAGTATTCAAAACAATCTTGAGAAAGAAAAAAAAAAAACCAATTAGAGGATCTGTTTCAAAGTTACTACAAAGTGGCATGGTAACCAAAAGAGTATTATGATTGATGCTGCCTTAATGGCAGACATATAACCCAGTGAGACAGAATATCGTGTCCAGAAACATGACCTCCCTTGCACGGTCCCTTGATCTTTGACAAAGGTGCCAAGACTGGTCAATGGAAGAAAAAACGATCCCTTCAGCAAATGATGGGTAAATTTGGTATCCATGTACATGAGAATGAAGTTGAACTCTTTGCCAATACCATAACAAAAATGAACTTGAAGCAGATCAAAGGGTGAGTGGAACTGGGTAGTAATGTTAGAGATGTGCTAGGACATCACAATGAAACCCATTACTTCATATGCCAATCAAAAATTAATTAAAAAAGAAATATATTGAAATGGTGAAATCAGAACACTCTTAAAAGATATGGGATAAATCTCTGTGGATTTAACCGTGGCCTCTTTTGAACTTTTTTGTAGTGTTTGAGGATCAAGTCTAGGTCTTCATACCAACAAGTACTCTGCCACTGAGCTACACACTCAGCCCTGGAATAACGTCTCAGATGTGGCACTGAGGACACTGGCACAAAGACATCACAGATAATGAGACTCCATCAACATTTAAGAGCCATGTATGGTGGCCTGTTGAGTAGCTCTAGAACCTCAGGAGGCTGAGGCAGGAAGGTCATTGGAACCTAGGAGTTCAAGGCTAATCTGGACAACATAGCAAGAGCCCCATCTCAGATAATAACAGCAACAACAAACTTAGTGGGCAGAAGGGCACTATCAAGAGAGCACTGAATGAAAGAAAATATTTGCAAATCTTGCATCTAGTAAGGGAAGGCTTAATTCATGTATATCAATAAGGAAAATTCTTACAATTTAACAACAACAAAAAAGCAAATAACCCCATATACTGGGCAAAGGCTTAGAACAGACTTTTTTCTCAAAAAGATTTAAGAGCAGACAAAGAGCATGTGAACAGATGTTAGTTAGTCACTGGAGGAATGCTAACCATAACTGTGAGACAGCTAAATTAAAAAGGGCTGGGGAGAGGACCAGAAAATAGCAAGTGTTCCTGGCCGTGGTGAAGTATTGACAGAGGAGTGAGTTTGGGTCCCTCATACATCGCTGGTAGGGATGCAAATAATTCAGTTGCTGTGCAAAACAGCTTGGTGGTTCATTATAAAGTTAAACAGGAATGCCATACAACCCAGCAATCGTACCCCTAAGTACATTCTCTTAAAGAACTGAAACAGGGACGCAAACAAATTCTTTTTAAATTAATTTATTTATTTTTTAAATTACACTCATGATATTCATTAATTACACTCATGATATTAATCACATTTGTGGTATTCATAGATTACATTCGCAGTATTCATTCAATTATATATATATATATATATATATATATAATTTTAAATGCCGAATGTCATTTATTGAGGGGGGAGGAGATCTTAAATACAGGCTTACAGCACAAGGGGAGGATCCCGGAGGGCAGAAGTTCGCTACTGATGTTTTACAATCTTGCTTCTAATCTGTTAACGCCCTTTATTCAGGATACACAGACAAGGAACTTCCCTTAAGCATTCAGGAGGGTGGAACCTGGCAGGGAATTAGCATAGGAAGGATATCAAGGTGAAGGTCTGCAAGCAAGGCAACAGTTACCCAAAATGGGGGCCAGGGCCCTACAGGTCCCCCTTTTATTAAAAAATGAGCTTCTGACTTGGGTTGCGTGGGACGTCAGCAGGTCACCT